>LOJH01004276.1:11047-21124 GCA_001685095.1 Ellobius talpinus | reverse complement strand
GTGTGTGTGTGTGTGTGTGTGTGTGTGTGTGTGTGTGTGTGTGTAGCTATGTGCACATATGAGTGCATGTATCTGTGGGCTCCAGGAGGGGGCATTAGGTCCCATGGACCTGGAGCTACAGTTGGTTGTGAGCCATCTAACATAGGTACTGGGGACTTAGTTCTGCTCCTCGGCAAGAACAGCATGTACTCTTAACCACAGAACCATCTTCCCAGCACCCTCCTCCAATTCTTCAATCACAAAAGCAGCATTACCAAGGATACCCCAGTTTGCATCTCCTGTGTCACTATTTACTTCTCCAAAACAGCCACTGCCAATCCAAACAGTTCTTACTCGTCTCTATCCAATTGGTGCAGACTCCCCTCACAGATAACTGGGCCCGGGGTAACAGTCCAGCTCGTCCCTCAAACCCCAGGATACAGTTAGCTCTGTTGCACAACCCCAGTGCCTAACTCTGGCGAGGAAAGCTATACCCAGATATCAGAATCACACTTCTCTGGGTGTTCATATTATGTGTACATGTGTGCATGCCAATGCATGCACAAGCATGTGCATCTTCATTTGAAGGTCAGAGTTCAACCTCAGACATCCGTCTTCCTCTATCACTCTCCACCCCTTTCTTCCTCACCCTACTCTTTTGTTTCCATTTGAGCAGAGGGTCATGTATGTGTCACAATGCACATGTGTTAGTTAGAGCACAAGCTATGGGTATTGGTCCTTCCACTCCACCACATGGGTCATCAGACTTGATGGAGAAGCCTTTAGCTTCTCAGTCACCTCCTCAGCTCTCCTCTCTGCTTACCGTTTTGAGGCAGGATCTCTCGTTGAACCTGGAGCTCATCAATTCAGCCAGGCTGGCTGGTTAGTGAGCTCTAGGAATCTGTCTGGCTCCATCTCCACAGAGCCAGGGTTACAGACACACGTGCCTGACTTTTCATTTGTGCACTGGGGAGCTAACTCAGCTGCTCATGCTTGCATGGCAGCCATCTTCCCCGGCCCCCTAAACCACACTTCTAAGCTCTGCTCTGATCGATACCTCCAGCTTCTTGACACCAAACCCCTTTGTACTCCAAAGGCAACAGGAACACACCAGTTTGGTATGTGTGAGTTTTTAGGAGGATTCCCAGAGAACACGGAACACACAGGTAAACAGATGCTTACAGGAATCACCTCTGCTACTCTGGGCCTACCCAACTAAGAAAATGTCTTTCTTTCAGTTATAAAAACAGAAAGCATTTACAGAAGAGACCATCATATAAAAGAGCAAAAACCTACCATAGGGTCTATTGGTGCACATTCAGGAAATGACCAAAAACAAAAGAATAGGAAACCGGCCTGCCACAATCAAGAGCATCCCAGACTCATGGCAACTGTGCAAAAATCATTTTGCATCCATTATCTGTCTCATGATGAGTTTCGTGATCAGAAGTAAACAGCTGGAATCAAAACCCAGCAGAGCAATATGTAATGTTTTTTTCATTATTGTATAATATACATGATAATGAGAAATAAATCACAGCGTAAACAAGACTTGCAGGGGCTGAGGGCAGGGCTGAGCCCAATGACAGAGGACTCTTCTAGCATGTGTAAGATCACGGGGGTGGAGCAGGGGAGATGACACAGGAACTAGAAGATATCCTCTTTGGTAATTTGAAAAAGGAACAATGAAAATGATGACTTAGCACGCAGTGGCTTTGAAACTCTAACCTGCCCAACTGAGGGAAGACATGAGATAAAGGGCCAGGTCAGCACACCTTGGAGAAGACAATGCTGGCTCAGCAATCGGCATGCAGAGAAGAAGGGATGAAAAATAGTTTTGAAAGGCAAAGATTTAACAAAACGAGATATGAATCTAATTAGCAAGAGTCTGGTAAAAATAGATTTTGTGGGCATTAGCTCATGGAAAATAGCATTTCTTAGTTTTTGCCTAGTTTTCTTGCTGGGAGATTCTACAATACAGAGACATGTCACACTCCAAGATGGGCAGGTGACAAATGTGAACGTTTGTATGACTCTCTGGCTGTGCCTTCAGTGCTTTCTAGCCCAGCACACCCGGTTCCAATTGCTGACCGAACATGTAAGGAAGCCTGTGAGGCCTCCTCCAGCACCCAGAGCCCGGCCTCTTCTGACAAACTGTCAACCATCCATCATCCTGACTAATGGTAGGATGCGGTGTCACCGATAATTTAAACAGCTGTCAGGGCTGCACAGTTCCTCAGATTCCATATGGCCTGTGTAAGATGCACATGTGCTGTGAGCACTCCCCTCCAGAGAACAAGCTGGGAGGAAAGACGTTAAGTCAGACACACTGGGACTCGGGCCCAGATCTGGGCTGCAATATGCTCACATACAACGTCCACACTTCGCAGGCTAGGGGGCCACTCATTTGAAAAGTCGTGTGAACGTGCCTCATGACGCACCTGACACACATAGGCAAAGCATCACGAATCCTCAAACTCCAAATGCTCTTTTCGAAAAGTGAAACTTCCTAAGCACCTACAAGGCTCTCAAAAGGCTTCTAGATGATGTAAGGCATTTTCGAGAGCACAAGTGACCTCGGATGACTGCAGACCCCAAATCCCTCTGTCACACTGGAGCACTGAGCACCCGCAAGTACTTCAGGCTCAGAGGTCTGTCATCCACGCCAGGTAGATGTATGAGAAGCTGGAAGAGAAGCCACAAAAGGCCAAGCCCCATTAGGTGAGAAAACTGATCCTGTCATGTCCACCCTTCAGAGTGAACCCAAGCTCACGCATCCCTTCTGTATTTCCAACACATCAAGGCATCCAAGCATCACAATGTGAGATTTTAAAGATGGGAGGGGTAGTATATATATGAGGAGAACTTACAGAAGTACCAGAGAAACTGTCCTAGGGCTTATTCTGTAATCCTGATTTTATACATATAACAAAATCATGAATTAGCTGGGTCTGGTCAGTGGTTTATGGTAATCTCACCCTACCTGGTCCAAACATAGACTATTTTCCCTAAAACTGCTTACTTTTAACCAGAAGCTCAATAGAGGAGTGGAGGGGAGGGAATCAAAATGTGATAAGGATCTTCTTCCCTTCCTGCTCTGTAAACACCCCTTGGCTTAGTAAACTCTCACACTAAAGACAGGCTGAAAAAATGCAGTTGTTGAGCCAGGTGTCACAGGCACACCTGTCCTCCCAGCATGCAAGAGGCTTTGGAAGGAAGATCACAAGGTCATGACACTCTGGGCTATGGATGAGGTAGGACCATGTGCCCAATGAATGAGACCCTGTCTCTCCAAAAAATGGAAAGATAATCAATACCAGCCAGGCTGAGCTGCACAGAATTATATTTTTAATTACTTGGCAGGCTAAGGCAAAAAGATTACCAGTTCAAGGCCAGCCTGGGCTCCAGAGGGAGTTCAAGGGCAGCTTGTACTATTAATGAGTCCTCCTTCAAAAGAAAAAGCTGTGGCGGAGACAGGGATGTGGTTCAGCGGGTAGTCTTTGCCTAGCATGTGCAATACAGCAGTTTCTACTCCTGGTGCCAACCCTTCCCAAAAGGGGCCCTAAAGGGAGGGGTTGCGAACCACGGGGGAGAGGCAGAGAGAAATGCAACTAGAAATACAATGTTTACAAGAACCTGGCCTTCGAGGAAAGAGCACCTCTTTGAAACCACGGGCTCTGCTCAAAGACTTTACGGTTCTTATTAAACACTCCCTCTTTTCTTTCTACAAAGAAAACCCATGAGTATCAGTCTGGATATATTTACAACACTCCCCTTGGAGGATGCCCATGGTCTACATTTGGTTTTAAAAGATGGTTCTTCCTACATGACAGCTATCTCCAAAGGCCAAGACACACACACAGAAGCCCAGCTTCTCGTTAACATTTTCCAAGCATACAGTAGCTATGCGCCATTTGGCACCCACCACGGTCCCTCCCAAAGCACCCAACAGCTGCCAACTTCCCTGTGCGTTTACAAGGAGAATTCTTGAAAAAGCAGTTCTTTGCAGAAGAATCCCACTTTGACTGGGATGGTCATCAAAAGTTTACTGTCTCCCCATGGACAGTTGACTGGTTTTTAGTGACTTGGCCCAATATCAAAATAGCTGCAATTAAATGGAATTGTGAGGGTCAGATGAGGTATTAAAACAGAGGGTTGTCCCCCATGGAACCAAAATCATGCTTACCACATGTTCAAGCTGCATACCCTGCCCAGGGCAAACGGCTGTCAGACATACCTCTCAGAAGAAAAAGTAGGTCAGTGTAACTCCCTGTGGTGTTCACTGGAACAAGAGGATTCTCAATGCAGAATGGGGCTAGTCTAAAGCAACTGTCCAGGTTACTCAAAATAAGAGCCTCACATTCATTGACCTTAATGGGAGACCAAGCTGAGAACCCAAAATGATCACAAATCAGTGTGTTTGTAAAAGTTGAAACACTCTAGGAGCACAGTAGCTCTACAGCTTGGGTCTAAGGAAGAAAACTAATTCACATACTAGATTATGCCCTGTCCCAAAGGTTTCCCAACCAGTGCAAGTTCTAGAATTCCCACGGACCCCCTTAATGACAGGCTCACCTTAAAAACAGGAATCATTTGACGTGTCAGAGGGCTCACCCACGACTACAAGGCCTGAAGACAGCTCCTAAATTTAATCCGTTTTTGTACCTCTTCCCGAGGTTTAAGAAAACAAACCTGTTGGGTACAGGTTTGCAATGGGAGCACTCAGGAGGATGGTGAGATCAGAGCAAGCCTGGATGACATGGCAGGAGAGAAAGGAGTGAGAGGAGGAGGAGGAGGAGGAGAGAAAGGAGTGAAAGGAGGAGGAGGAGGAGGCGAAGAGGGGGAGGAGCAGGGAGGGTACACATGGACACGTGTCCCAGATCCTCAGCTCACCATCTGAAGGGAAACGTCACCCAGCACAGAGCTGGTCACCTGTGAGTCACAGGGCAGCTGAACTATTTTCATGGGTTTGCTGTTCCAACACACTGTAAAAATGTTAAGGTTGTCATGGAGATCTCTGAGGCTGTGGCTCAGATTCCTACCAACCACACATTCTTCCCGTAGGTGCCCCTGCAGTCACTGCATATGAACACAACAGATAAGGGTACGGAGTCGGGCAAACAAACTTCTGGGAGGCTCTGCCACCATGTGGGGTGACATTGTTTAGTCCAGTGATCTCATACAAGGCCTCTGCCCTCAAGACCTCGTGCCCCCATAAGCACAGTGGCAGACCTTCAGCCCTCCCCGTCATTACTTAAGATACCTGAGGAGGAGGGGTGGGGTGACGGCTCAGTGGGTGAAGTGTTCTGTTGTGCAAGCACAAGGACTTGGGTTCAATATTCAGTGCCCTTGTTTAAAAAAAAGTCAAATATAAAGGAATAAAGAATTTTTTTATGCCAGCCTGGGCTCATAGTAGGACTCTGTCTTAAGAGAAGAATAAAGGGGGGGAGGGCTGAAGGGATGGCTCCAAGGTTAAGAGCACTGACTGTTCTTCCAAATGGACCTGGGTTCAATTCCCAGCACCCCACATGGCAGCTCACAACTGTCGGCAACTCCAGTTCCATGGGACCTGACACCCTCCCTCCCACAAACATACATGCAGGCGAAAAACTACGTTCAAAAATGAAAATAAATTAAAAAAGAGAGAGAAGAATAAAGGAAAACATCACAGAGAGAGACAGAGACAGAGAGACAGACACCTGGGAGAGGTTTGCTAAAGTATAAACATCCATGTTTTGGAAGAGTCCCCAATGTGAGCAAGACAGACTCTCCCTAGCCTGGGAATCTCTGCTGTGGCTGAGCTCCCATCAGCCCTACACAGCCTCCAGAGATGTGGTAGGGAGAAGTCTACACAGACCTCTCAATGTGTAACTTTGGTGGGCAACACCTGACCAACTATGTAACTTTGACACCCACATACCATGTGTCAACTTGGAGAAGGGTTTTGTTGAGATGTAGCATTCCAGTTGGCAATCTTTGGCCACAGCAGATCATCCCCCACAGTGAGCCATCCAGGGCCCACCGGTGGAACTGTGCTAGGGTTAATTCTGTAAAGGTGATTTTATTCATATTAACAGAATCATGAATTAACTGAACAGAACAGAAAGACAGCCTCCATGGGCATGACGGGCTTCCTTCATAGAGATCCTTGGGCTTTGGCTGCACCCGCAGCTTCCTGGGCTCCACATACTGCCCACGGTCCAGGCTTTCCCACATGACCTCAGTTTCCAGCTCTATGGGATGAGGACATCCCTCACCCATAAGCCTGGATGCACACCCTATTGGTTCTCCATCTCTGGAAAACCCTAATACACTGTGATGGATTAAGCTTAGTTTTTGAAAAAATAATAGTTACCCTGATTATATGCAATACATGTAGATGCTGGCATTTCATATTATTTTGTTATTCCATATTGTGAATTTCCTAATGTGGGAGTTTCTAAAAAAGGAAGTCATTGGAATGGTTTTCTTGTTTTGTTTTTGTTTGAAGCTAGCCTGGGCTACATAGTAGGAATCTGTCTCAAGAAAAATCAATATGCACCCCCCACACACACACACACACACAATTTATGACCTCTTAACTAATTTGCCACCAAATTAGTTTTGGCTCACACTTTACAAAACACAACTTTAAGGAACTGGAAAGAGAGCTCAGCAGTGAGGAACATTTGCTGCACTTGCCAGAGGACCCAGGTTCAGATCTCCACACCTACGTGAAAGCTCACAAGCATCTGCAACTCCAGTTCCAGGAAATCTGGGGCTCTCTTCTGGCCTCTGCAGAAACCAGGCACACAGGTGGCACGTTTACACACATGCAACCAAAACACTCATAACACATGTAATAATAATTTTATTATTTAAAATGACAGCATAGATCCAGAGAGATGGATCAGTGCAAACCTGACAATCTGAATTCAATCCCCCAAACTCACAGTGTAAAAGAGAGAACTTGGTCCAGTGGTGGTGGTGCACACCTTTAATCCCAGCACTCGGAAGGCAGAGGCAGGTGGATTTCTTTGAGTTCGAGGCCAGCCTGGTCTACAAGAGCTAGTTCCAGGACAGGCTTTAAAACCCTGTCTTGAAAATCCAAAAAAGTGTGAGAGAGGGAGAGGGAGAGGGGGAGGGAGAGGGAGGGAGAGAGAGAGAGAGAACACAATAACAAAATAAATAAGGGACTGAGAGATGGCTCCATGGGTAAGGTAAGAATGTGGCTGCACAAGAACCCCAGTTCAGATTCCAGACCCCCATCATGGTTGCCCATGTGTCTATAAGCCTGGTGCTGTGGGGTTGGGATACAGGAGAATTTTCTGGCCACTGGCCTAGCTCCAGGTTCAGTGACATCCTGATGACAGACCTGATGTCCTCCTCTTGACTTTCCCTGAAGTGACTCATAACTGGTCAAAGAGTTGACTGATGACTGCTCACCTACAAATGGGACGTGTGTGTGTGTGTGTGTGTGTGTATGCAGGCACATGTGCCCATGAATATGTGTGTGTACATGCATGCATGCATGCATATAAAACTTCCTCTAATCACAAAGAAGTGGGGGCAGAAAGAATGGGAAAGCCAGTGGAAGACAGAGTAGACACACTCTTGAACTCTGACAGGCTGTGGTTACTTGCAAAAGACCTGGACAAGGTTAGATCTATCAATATTTTGTCATGGGAGAACAGGCTCTTCCCTTCCTGGGGATTTACAGGCAAATGATGGTTGATGGACGCAGGAGAGACATTTTCTTCAGTGGTGTAGCCACTGGGTGGTGCCTATCCTCACCGATGTTCCCTCTAAGTGACCTTAGTGAAACACACTGGGTCATTAAAAAAAGAAGACATAAAAACAGAAGGGGAGGTAGCTGGGAGAAGGAAAATCAGTGGGAGGAGCACGGGAGAGGGCAATGGGGCGTGAACATAATCAAAGTGCATTATTACAAGTTCAAATGTCATAATTAAATTCATGGTGTATAATTAACATATACTAATAAAAACATTTTTTTAACTGAGCTTGGGAAATTTTTCTTCAGAGACTTCATGCAAAATTCACCAGATTGAAAAAATAATAATATAACCTGATGGGCTTTGAAGGTAATACTTGTTTTTTTGAAACAGTTAAAACATCACAGTTATTCATACTAAAATAAATAGCATAAATTGTATTCTTCTTATATGAAAAGATGAACTACATTGCTTCTAGGAAGCATTTCAGTGCAAATAATTGTCAGGAAATCCTCCCATTTCCTAAGTACACCGGGCTGGGCAAAGGCCTGTCCATCTTAGCCCACAGTAGTCTCCTTTCATGAACAGACATGCTTCATGGCTCGTCCATCCCTCTAGATAGCACTGTCCACAGGCCAGACAAGGAACAAGCTAGGAAAGCTATTATTGCCTTTACTAACTCCCAAGAATCACTAGTAAAGGCAGGAGTGGTGGTGTCCACCTGTAATCCTCACATAAGGAAGGCTAACACAGTATGAACCTGAGTTTAAAGCCAGCCTGAGGTATATAGCAAGCTCCAGGCCAGCCTGGGAAACATAGTGAAAACCTGTCTCAGGAAAACAGAGCAGAAATTTTCCATCGAAAGAAGCTAAAATATTTCCCAGCAGTTTTATATAAATCTCATAACAAGATCTTCTCATTCTTAAGCATGGAAAAAAATCTGAAGAATTGCAATATCTAGTCTTTAATCAGCTTCTAGTGAGGAGACAGCTAAAGGAGGTTGTGTGTATGTTGTACATGTATACGTGAGTGTGTGCATGTGTGTGTGCATGCGTGTGTGCATGCGTGTGTGCATGTGCAGTGTATATGTGCAATGTTCATATGTATTGACATATACACAGAAGCCAGAAGTTAATGTCCAATGTTTTCCTTAATTGTTCTTCACCTTAGTTTTTAAGACAGGGTCTCATACTAAACCTAAAGCTCTCTGATTTGGCAAACCTGGCTGGACAGTGAGCCCCAGAGACAGACACCTCCCCCCAAATCTCCACCCACCCCAGCCCTGGGATTAGAAACATAGGCCACCATGCTCAGTTTTCTCACAGGTGCTGGGAACTCAAACCGGGGTCCTCTTGCTAGTACAGCAAATACTTTACTGAGCCATCTTACTCATCGTGAAGCAAGTCATTCAACTAACCAAAAACAGCAAGTTTCCCTTCTGAGAAATGGTTTCAATCAGATGACTTCTAAAGTGTCTGCTGCATGCTAACACATGGGATTCATTCGAAAATTATACAGGATTGTCATGACTTGGGTCCAAAGCCTTTTCTATATGTATCTGTGAACAAGACACATTCTCTCTTAATATCATAGCTGCTTAGAGTTACAATATCTGTAGTGGCATAGGCCGTACACAGGTAGCTGCAGCCAATAAGTTGCAATGTGAAATTATTCAAAACTGTTCCCTGCACTCTATGAGTGTGCATAGGGCTTCCTTTAGACAATGGGAAATTTCACAAGGTGTTATTTAATGCTGACAGTAGCATATGTGTGCACCCACTCGCTGATTGATTCACTGAAAATGTCTGGTGTTAGTTGTCGACTCAGTATGATCCAAGCTTTAGTGAATTTTCTAACTAATTGGATTTATCAGGCCACCATAATTCAGGCAGCTTTTCAAAACATACCACAACACAATGACATCTCTCCTCCACACACATCAAGACTCCAGCAACATAAAATGTTTCCAGACCAAACGTCTCCGTACACTTACTAGACTCACGACAGCCAGACAGAATGACATCCCTAAAAAAGTTTTTAAGATAGATAATCTTAAAACTCCAAGTGCATAGGCTGCTGAAGTCGAAGCAAGCAAACTCTCTCATGCCCATGTCCTTTACAAAATGGATCGTCACTGAAGAGGTAAAAAGGCTTGTTACTACAAAGCACATGTTCCTAAGAGGCCAACACTGTTTCTAAATGTCTCTCACTATTGACATATTAACACAGAGACTCTTTCCTGTAGGGACCAGATGTATCTCATTAAAAAGTTTGAAAAAAGTGTCTGTTAAACTACAAATCAACCATCCACACCAGCACTCTTTTTTTTCTTTGGAATAGAATTGGATATTTATTACTTAAAGAAGGGGGAAAGAAAGGAGAGAGA
>LOJH01004276.1:0-10965 GCA_001685095.1 Ellobius talpinus | reverse complement strand
AGAGAGAGAGAGAGAGAGAGAGAGAGAGAGAAGAGAGAAGAGAGAAGAAGAGAAGAGAAACAGGGAGGGGCCCCAAGAGCCACACCAGCACTCTTTGCTGATCTTTGCCTACACAGCCTATTGCTGAAGTGATGTGATGGCCAGTCTTAGGGTTTCCACCATGATCACAGCAACTCTTATAAAGGAAAACATTTAATTGAAGTGGTAGCTTACAGTTTCAAAGACTGAGTCCATTATCATCATGCTGGGGAGCGTGGTGTCATGCAGGCAGACCTGGTGCTGGAGAATTCCACATCTTGATCCAAAGGCAACAGGAAGTAAACTGAGATAGTGGGTGTTGTTTGAGCAAATAGGAGATATCAAAACCCATCTCCATAGTGACATACTTCCTCCAACAAAGTCATACCTACTCCAACAAAGCCAAACCTCCTAATAGTGACACTCCCTTTGGGGGAGGGGCATTTTCTTTCAGACCACCACATGACCTATAACTTCATCACCCAGCTCTGCAAAATTAATTTGCATGGTTGGGTGCAGTGGGCAGCTGCTTGTTGGTTCCCAGCCGCATAGCCCCAAAATAATCACACAGAAACTATAACCCATTTCTATTAATCTGTGTATGGCCACATGGCTGTGGCTTACCTGCTAAAGTTATGCATCTGTCTCTGGCAGGGCTACATGGAGTCTCCCTGACTCCGCCCTTCTTCCTCCCAGCATACAGCCTACCTTTCCCCACCTAGTTCTGTTCTTCCCTGCCATAGGCTCAAAGCAGTTCTTTATTCATTAACCAATRAAAGCAACACATAGACAGAAGGACCTCCCACACAAGTTGGGTCTTCATAATTCTATATAAGACATTCCATACAGGTATCAATAAAGGAAATAGATGAGGAAGACACGTGGGCTCTGCCCCTCCACAATCCCTCTCCAAGTGGTGTCCCTAAGACACAGCTCAGATCCATTATTTTTTTTCTTTCTTTGTTGTTGTTGAGACAGGTCTCACTATGTAGCCCTAGCTGACTCATAGCTCACTATAAACTGGACTCCAGCTTGTAGTAATTCTCCTGTCTCTATAGGCATAGTCACCACACCAGGCAGATTCCAGGGCCTCACCCTGGACCTCCTGAATTATAACCTGAGAAAGAGCTGGAAGAATTCACATGGGCTCTCAGAGGATACCACCCATATCTCCAGTTTGAGAACCCCAGCTGCTGGCTCTGCAGTTTCTCTAAAAGAAAAGACTCATGGAGACTTTTTTAAGTGTATAAAATCTCATCTGACTAATGGTCACATCTGCCTTATTAAGTTCAGCAGTGCCACCACACATAATGGTGCAACCTTTAAGCCCAGCATTTGGGAGACACAGGCAGGCAGATAGATATCTGCCAGTTCAGGGACAGCCTGTGTACACAAAGTGACAGGGCAGCCTGGGCTACAAAGAGAGACCCTGTCACAAAAATTAAAACAGAAAGTTAATGTTGCCAACATTCTCTAAGAAGGACTATGCATTAACTTCTATCCAGAGTCTCCCTTGCCCTACACAGATACTATGTTACTTTGTTCTCCATGTAAGCCATTCCTTTTATTTTTCATCCCAGATAGGGTTTCTCTGTAGCTTTGTAGTTTGTCCTGGAACTAGCTCTATAGACCAGGCTGGCCTCCAACTCATAGAGATCCGCCTGTCTCTGCCTCCCGAGTGCTGGGATTAAAGGCGTGTGCCACTACCACCCTGCTGTAAGCTATTCCGATCCTTATTTTACATCCTGCTTCAATTCCTTCCTGGATGTTTTGATGACTTTAGTCCTGAGAGCTTGAAATGTATAGTATCCACAGTCCTAAGATCACAGAAAATAACCTAATCTTTCCATCTAATTACTCATCATTGGTTTATAACACACACACACACACACACTCCCTTACTCAGGATGGGTGGTGGCTGTCTGCCATGTAGACCTGTTCCAACAGCAGTGGACAGAATAGCACACTGCAGATTCACCCCTCTCCCCTATATAGAGATGGTTCCCGTTCACTTTCTGACACTCCACAGATGCACACAAACACTGATTTTCACAGTATAAACTCTCCCTAAAGATTGCTTATCTCACTGTGACTTCCTGCACACCAAAGTCACAAATTAAGGAATGAAAGCCAAAGGCTAGACAGATGTCTCTTTCAGTAAAGTGTCTGCTACACACCATGAGGACCTGAGTTCCATACCTGGAACCAGCATTAAAAAAATAAATAAATAAAAATCCAGGTGTGGTACATCCTGGCCATCCAGCCTAGAAAAAAAATCAGTAAGTAAGGCAATAAAAATATCATGTTTCCAAAAAGCAAGGCGGAGCATGACTGAGGAAGAGACCTGAGTTGGAGCTCCTGTCACCAAACATATACACACAGCGTGCACACAAACATACGCATGCATGCATGATCACACATGTGCAGACACTCAGAAATGGAAATCAGAAAGAATATAAAGTTTGGTTCAAGACTACACAGCTACTCTTCCCAAAGCTCCCAAGAAACTAGAGATTCAGTCTTCTCCTTGGTGGGCTACCCCACCTTATTACTTCTGATGACAAAGGACAAGAACAATTCAAGCACACACACACACACACACACACACACACACACGCACACACACACAGTGGCTGTCGATTAGTTCAGGTCATCCTTTGCTGTCCATCAGAATGAATAATAGTAAAGGCCCTGATAAAAAAAAAATCACGTGTCCCAAAACATTTTAAACATACCCACCACTCTGTACAGACAGCATGGCCAAACACATACACACAAGCATGCACAAAAACATATATGCATGCTGGCCAGCTTTCTGTTAACTTGACACAAGTTAGAGTCACCCAAGGAGGCAGGGAACTCAACTGAGAGAATGGCTTCATCAGATTACCCTGGACGCGAGTCTGTGCGGTATTCACTTGATTGATTTCTAGGAGAAAGCCCAAACTACTATGAGCAGGTCCACGGCTGGTCAGGTGGTCCTGGGTTGTATAGGAAAGACAGGCTGAACAAACCACAGGGAGCAGGGCAGGAAGCAGCATCCTCCATGGCCTCTGCGTCAGTTCCTGCCTCCAGGTTCCTGCTTGGGTACCTGCCCTGACTTCCCTGAGTGATGGAATGTGACAGGGAAACACCAGCCAAATAAACACTGCTTCCTCCTGAAGGAGGCTGTGGCCGAGGTGTTAGATCCCAGCAGTGGAGAAGCGAACTAGGGTGTCTGCCACGGGAAAGTCAGTGTATAAACACAGCTTTGCCAAACCACGAAGATTTTCCAGAGCGGAAACAGAGAATGGGCAAGTTGAAGGAAAATATCTTGGTTTCTGACTCAGCAACATTCATCAGGGAATGAACTCACAGAGTGGTACCCATTCCAGAAGGCTCCAGCCACCCTCATTTGTGTTGACATCTTCATTTCTTTTTAGAACTTTTTATTAGTTCTTTGAAGGTTTCACATGACCCGTTTTTACTATATTCACCCTCCCTTCCCCGATTCCTCTGAGATCTGACCCTGCTTTCCTGCCCACCTGGCTCTGTGCCCTTTAAAATCAGCATCAAGTCCAATCTGTGTTCCCCAAACAGTCTTGGGTGTGTGGCCATCCACAGCAAGTGGGCTAGGCCTACCAGGGACCATTCTCTTAAGAAACCCAAGTCTCTCTCTGCTAGATACTATCAATTGCCCATAGCTCCTCAGGGAGAGCACTTAGGAGTGGTAGGGTTGATATTATGGAAGTGACCACCCAACCAAAAGCAACCTCCCAATCCAGTGCAATCCCCATCACCATGTGACCCCTCAACCTACATGCGTTCTTCCTCCATTTTGATTTGCATGCACAAACACCCTCTTTTCTTTCGAAAATATTTTCGCTTTGAATTCTGTGTCTGTGGGTGGGTTTGTACACATGAATGCAGTGCCCTTGGAGTCCAGGAAAAGGAGTCTAAACCCCTTGGAGCTACAGTGGCAGGTAGTTGTGAGCCATGGAGCATGGATGCTGGGAACCAAACTGAGCTCCTCTGCAAGAGCCACAAGTGTTGGGCTGCTAACTGATAAGCTGTCTAAACAGACTACACACCCTCTTTTGCTTTGGTTGGTTTGGCTGAACAGGATTTCTCTGTGTAGCCCTGGCTGTCTTGGAATTGGCTCTGTAGACCAACCTGGCCTCAAATTCAGAGACCCACCTGTCTCTGCCTCCCAAGTGCTGGAAAGGCGTGCACTACCATGCCCAGCTTGCACACACTCTTTTCAAAGCCCATGATTTTAATAAGTCTCAATTGCCCAGAATGTGAGCACAAGTGTGGCTATTATTCTGCCAATCAGCCAACTGATTGGGCACAAAGCTGAAAGAGAAAGTGAATGAGAAAAGCCTGATGCCCCGGGGCAGAAAACAATGGGACTCTCTCAAGGGCTGTGTCACTTGCCCTCTGGAAGAAATGGACTTTAAAGGTTAAGATGACTTGCCAAGTGAGCAAAGAGCCTATTCTAGACTAGAATCTAGACCTACAGATGCCCAGGATAAGGACACTGCTACTGCTCCATGCTTGGCACTGGGAATTCTTCATTTTAATGACAATGCTTTATTACTGCTAAGACCCATTTAGATACTCAAAGACTCAGGGCTCAGTGGATACACCATGAAGATGTGAGTTCAATCTTCTGGGCCCACGTTAAAGAAAAAAGAAGGGGTTCTTCACAGCCACACACCGAGGTGAGCCTATAACCTCAATGCAGTATTGGCAGAGATGGGGGGCCCTGGGAGCCTAGTGACCAGCCAGTCTAGTTGAATTGGCAAGCTCCAGGTTCAGTGAGAGACCTTGCATTAAAAAAGAAAAGTAGAGACCAATTAAGGAAGACATTCGGCATCAACCTGTCTTCCACATGCATGTGTACATATGTGTGCCCTACCACACAAGTAAACAAACACATACATGCACACACACATAAAAATGTTTAGAGTTCGGATTTAACAAAGGCTCGCTCACCTTTTGTCGAGATGGAATCCTGTCAGGGTATCTTCAATAAGAATTTCAACCACCGCTTCACACAAAGCGACGCCACCGTTTTATCAGCATTTTCAAAGTCTGGGGCTCCACCTGGAAAGAACACACTGGTAAAATGGTCCCGATGTGATGGGAAGTTACCCGCAATGAAACATTTGTTTGTATCCATTGCACTAACGCAATGGATACAAACCACACAAAAGCAAAGAGCCCAAGACGGTCGGTAGTCATAGGGAGGGCTCTGTTTGGGCTCCACGGCAAGGAAATGACAAACCCAGGAAAGAAGCAGGATGACAGCGAAGACAAGAAGGAGCTGGTTCTGCCTTGTTTCTTGCATGTTTGCTAGCATTTGTTTTTGTTTTGTTTTTCTGCGAGACAGGATGACCTTCGCCTCCTTATCCTGCAGCCTCCACCTCCTGACTTCTGAGACCACAGGTGTGCACCACCACACCTGGTTTAGGTGGTAAAACCCAGGGCTTCTTTGCGCAGGTGAGGGAGGCGCTCTGCAAACTGAGTCACAGCCTCTGGGTCCCTGACCTCTATCTCCACAGGCCCAAGTCTCTGCAGCACCCAGTGTCAAAAAGTCTGTGAGGAAGCTATGGCTGTCATCCTTCACCTTGAGGAGATCCCACAGCGCACAATGCTGAACAAGAGTGAAACTCTGAATTTTTAAAGTGACATTAAATAATGCGCCCAAACCTCATCATTATGCTTTACAGAAACTAGAATCCTGAGCTCTTGCCACTGGAAGGAGCGAGGAGTGAATTTGTTAGCCCGGTTCACAAACCGCTTACAAAGAACCTTCATGAAGCGGTCTCCTTCCACATGATAAGTAATAGTAACACTTGAAGATACCACGTACAGATGACACACTTGGAAATCCAAGCCCTGACTGAAAAGAAACCTGATAACCCGACACCAGGAAATCAGGAAATCCGATTAACACTGCAGCTCAGATTCTGTCACCTCATTTACAAACCTCATAAATGGAAACCAAGGAGGCTAGTCCCCAACAAGCAGGGAGGGGGGAGGGAGAGAGCAAGAGAGGGAATGTGCTGGCTAGAGCCCCAGCCCACAGGACTCAGGACAGGAAGGGCCTGCTGCTATTTGCCTCAATCGTCTGTGGTTGGACAATTTATACTCATCACTCTGTCATACTAAAAAAATCCAACTTTCAAAGTTTAGGTGGCTTTCATCACGATCTCTTCGAATGGGCATACTCGCTGGGCAATTTCAGAACGGTGTGAACCCAGGTGTCAATACCCAGGTCCCTCACTGACGTAGATGAACAGTCTGGATGTCATTTTTCTGCAGGATTTCATTCTCCCTGCCTTCTCACTCATCAAAGCCCATTTCCCCTCTATAGTTCTGGCCACTTCCTCCTCGTCTGTCCTCAGAGCCTCTTGTTACCTCCTCGGATCACAGTGCTAGAATGGACCTTTCCATCAGTCTCGCCTCTCCAAATACACTCCAGACCATCCCCAGAGGGATTTGCTGGTGTACAAATCTGGCCTCTCTCTCCTCTACCTAAGTTTAAGCACTGGCTTCGAGCATTGCTTAGTGTTGCTCACTGCTGACCACCTGAAGTTCTCCTAGGCAGCTCATGTTTGGGGGCTGAACACTGTGACGAGATTGGCAGTACACTCAATCCCTGTTTGATGCTGAAGAACTGTGTGTACCAGGTTTCTCCCCAGCCACAAAGCCTTGCTTCACTTTATTCAGAGGGATGAATGTGATTAAAAAAAATACACAGAATGCCTGCACAGTGGCGTCTCTCCGTCACTGCTGCAGCTTCTCTGATTTCTGTCCCAAAGTTTGCAAAGTGCTTTTATACACATGAGCGCCTGTGAATCTTCTAATAACAGAAACTTCTGAGGGGGCACCAAAGGGAGAACCAAGGTTGTGAACCAGAGGACCCATCCCCAGGCTACCTCTCGTGTGCCTTTCTATCATGACGTCTGGCTTCTGTCTAGAAATTAATACAGGATGGAATAAAAACATGTCTTCCCTATGGCAGATCCAGTGTGTTCCAACACAGGAGACAGATAACCATCCCATCAACGTGTATCCTCCGCCTTTTATTACCCTTCTGGAGTGCGTGTACAGGGGCCAAACTCCAGCCAGTACTGTCGACTCCAGAGGGCTTTAGCTTGCTTCATAGCCTAGGCTTGTTTTAAACTGGTAATTCATCACCCCATTCGCTCATGCGCTCTTCCATTCAGGAGACAGTTATCAGCTGCTGGCACTTGGTGCTGCCATGGTCTTTTGTCCTGCCGTCTTAAGACAGTTTATGATTTCAAAAGGTCCCTGCGAAGCCAATGACAGAAAGTAGAGAATGCCTGCTGTTCTTACAGGGACTTGGACAGACAGCGACAACCCAGAAGCCAGGCAAGCTGAGGGCTCACAAAGGCGATGCCTCTTCAGAAGCCTGTTGACGTGGACGTGTCCCTAGCACTCAGCTTCTTTACTCTCAAAATGACAGAATGGTCCATATTATCTTAAAGGTTACCTTCAACATGAGGAACTCCACGAGACACAGGATCCCATTTAACCAGACAGACACAGTGACATCTACCACGTAGATACTTCATACCACAATTTCACAAGTTTTTGAGATGATCCCTGTATTTCTTGCAGCTTGAACAAATGCTACAGATTATCCCGCAGACTGATGTTCTAACTACAGATCTGGAGCGTTTGTTCAGAGCCCTACAGCAAACTGTCCATACATCAAAACTGTGTGTAAATGATTAGGATGCTCTATGACCCCACTGGGACACTCCTCCCGTCTCTTCTGTGCTCTGGCACTCTGAGGTGACAAACTCTTCCATGCACGTTAACCACACTCATTGTCCCATGTGTACAGAAGTGAAGCTCCTCATGGCCTTACTTCCAAGTCCTGCACAAATCTCTCTCCAGACCCTGATTAGATGCAAACTTTGGTGCCTGGAAAGGTGGTTGGCTGAGAACAGCCATGTGATACAAGGCTGCCGCCTACCCATGGATCCTCTCATGGATCCTTCCTTGTCATCAGAGACATATGTCTAAGTGGGACAGCCAGACATCAAAGCTGAATAAAGCACATTTCTATATACTTAACACCCACAAAAGAAAAATCTGTCCTGTTTCTTTGTGGCGCTTATTAAGTATATACCTTTCTTTTCTCATTTATCCAGGCCCTTCATCGTTCCCAGTGATTTGCGGTGAATACCGAAGTAGGGACAGGCTTGGGGAGTAGTGACCCACAATGTACTATTGAGTGAATTACAAAAGGAATCCTCGTCCAGTGTGGAAGAGCACAAGCCAAGGGGCTTGGCAAATTGAGTATGAACTGATTGTCGACTCTGCTCGCCTGTTGGTCAGGTTGACCTGGCATAGTAAACATCCAGGACTGTGCGAGGTGACGGGACGAACACCGCAAATTTAAAGTGTGTCCTGGTACAGACACTGACAACCGGAGGAGGAAGGCTTTGGCTCTGCCAGGAGACATAAGAAACGAAGCTTCCTTGGACAGGAGATTTGACTGACACGTGATGGGATGTGCGGGTGCTCAGCAGATGGGGAAGGGAGTAGGAACGGAGTAAGCAGAATGTCGGTTCCTTCTAGACAATGGCCTGGAAGTGACACGCTGTGGTGTGACGTGTTTGGAGCAGACAGCGTGCCTGCTCTCCTCAGAGGGAAGTGAGGAGGGAGAGGCAAGGACGGCAGGGCCTCATTATCCAGGACCTGATGTGGTCTGGGTCTGTTGGCTGCCTTTTTTATTTTATGGCAGGCTTCCACTCTGCCGCTCCGGCTCGTCTTGAACTCACAGACTCGACTGCCTCTGCCGCCTCCCCAGTGCTGGGAGCGGGAGCTAAAGGTGTGTGCCACACTGTCGCTCCTGTTAGTGGTTTCAGGTTTGCTTTTACTAGGGAGCCCAGGCAGGCCTATAGCAAGGCATCCTCCTGCCTCAGGTTCCTGAGTGCTGGGACCACAGGATGCCCCAAACTCTTGTATCTTCTATGGGACGTTAAAGGTGGAGACTTGGGCCCTGTGGGAGCTTGCTTGGGTACAGTAACAAACTCTATTTTACATATACCTCACCATTATTTATTATTTTACATTTATCCATCAGAAAAGACCTTTACCACATTTCTCTAAAGCAACACATTTCACTTTCCCTTCAACTGAGCAGGGAAAAATCCAATGATATGGGAAAGTCCTTTTTGAATTCTTAATATTGGACCTTTTGAGTGGGTCTTTTTTTTGACATAAGCTTCTTTAAAAACCATTTTCCTTTTTTAAGTGTGTGTGTGTGTGTGTGTGTGTGTGAGCGTGTGTGTAGGAGGGGGAGGAGGAGGAGGAGTTCAGAGGGATATCAGGTTATCTAGAGCTTGAGTTACAGGCAGTTGTGAGCTGTCTTAAGAATCGAACTCAGGTCCTCTACAAGAACAGTATGTGTACTCTTAACCACCAAGCCACCTCTCCAGTTGCTCCCCCCCCCACACACACACACTGTTTTTGGAGAAGGACTTGAGACAAGGTTTCACTATGTAGCCTTGTACGGCGTCGAACTCAGGTCTACTGGGATTAAATGAGCGCACCACCATGCCTGGATAAAACTACAATTTAAAGATTAAAGAAAGAAAGGAAAGAGAGAGAAAAGGGAGAGAGAATATCAGGGAAAGTAGCTCAAACGGTCACGTGCACTCGGGTAGTATTAGCTACACAAATGTAAGAGGAGCAGGTGGCACTCTTTACGCCCAACACATGATCTGCACCTGTAAGAAACTTGGACGGCATTTCACAAAAGCTCTTAGAGACACTGTATTTCCAATCTTGAACTGGAGGCGTCGGGTGTTATCTGTCAAATGAGGACCGCAGCAGAATTTGGAAAACAGAAGATAGAAGGTGTGAATTGCCCCCAGAAGAGAACCTCGGACTTTCGCACCAGGAGTGTATACCTGTAGCACACCAAGGCTGCCTGGGAATGTCACCTAGCGGCCTGCGGAGAACCAACAGCAGGGAAACCAACCCTGAATGGAATTATCTTCGCGATCAAGCAGCTTCCCCACCCATAATATAAAGTTACCCTATTTTTCATTTTTTTTAAAGTAAGGAGAGCCATGGAAGCGCGTCCATATTAAGTTTCCGGTCTCGGAGATAAAAACCCCTCACGGAATCCTACTCTCACACTTTGCTGCTGGAAGAATGGGCCCTTTTCATCCTGAACTGTTTGTGGTAAATACGATCCATCAGAGACACAATGTTGTCGGCTTTCACAGAAACTTGGCACCGCGGCCGGCGGGGAGCCGCGCTATTCTGGGTGGTCGCAGATCTTCGGTCCCCTCCCGGATAGCCAAGCCGGAGACGTTCACCTGCTCCCCGCTGCGCCCTTCTCCTTTGGGCGCAAAGAGTTGGGCACTGATGGGGATGAACGGCGCCATCACCTCCAAACCTGGAAGGCACAGCTGGATCCTAACGTAGCCGCGCCGCGCGTGGGGGCGGGGCAGGACGTCGCTTCGGAGTCCTTTGGAAAGGGATCGCTCCTAGAGCCAGGCTGGATGCGAGAGAACGCAAAGGCGCTGAGAGCTGCCAGCCTCCCGGAGTAAAGAGTCCCCACCGCGCCCCTGATCACCGCCAAAGCCGGAGCGGAGAAAGGGGGAGCCTGGCCCACTGGCGAAGGCTAGGGCAGTTCTGCGGGACGCCCCGGGGCAAGGAACCCACGCGAGACGCCCCGGCCGCGCAGCGGCGCCCTCGCCCGCGTCCCCGCTTGCGTCGCCCTTACCTCGGTCCAAGTCCCTCTTGAGCCCCGCTCTGCGCCCCTGAGCGAGGCCCCGCGAGGACACCGGGCGCACTCGAGGAAGTTTTCTTCGTCACTTTGTTCTCAGCTCGCTGAGCCTACGAAGGTCAAGGCTGCCCCAGCTCCGCACAGCTCCAGCGAGGCCAGACCCGCGGCCACACCTTTCTACG
>LOJH01004275.1:24856-37976 GCA_001685095.1 Ellobius talpinus | reverse complement strand
GATTCTAACCCACGTCCATCTTGGGCCGGAGCTTCATGGAGTCTGCCTGACTCTTCTTTCTTCCTCCCACAATTCTGTTCTATCTTCCCCACCTACCTGTGTTCTGACCTATCAGGCCAAGCAGATTTCTTTATTAATTAAACAACGAAAGCAACAGATAGATAGAAGACACTCCTACATCATCAAACAAGTGACCAAGGCCACCTGAATACAAACTAGGTTCAGATCCCAGCAGTCAGTGTCACAGTCACATCTACCTTGCCTCTTCAGGGCAGGTGGTGTTGGAGTCTCACGGGGTATACTCACACTGTTCAGCCAAGGAAACCAAGGCTCTGGAGGGTTATGTTCCCCCCACAGGGTCATGCAAAGGGAATGGGGTTCCACTGAATGCCTTCCTTTTTTTCCCCAAATTATTTCTTGGGGCTGGGGATGTAGTGCCATCGATAGAGTGTTTGCCCAGTGTGCATAAATCCCTGTATTTCATTCCCAGCAACATAGAAACCAAGGCATGATGGCACATGCTCATGATCCCAGCACTCAGCAGACAGAGGCAGGAGGATCAAAAGTTTAAGGTCAACCTTGGCTACTTAATGAGCTGGAGGCAATGTGGACTGTTTGAGATTCTGTCTCTTTGGCTGTCTTTTTGACTTATGCAGAAATGACTGGGTTGATGCCTAAATCTTTCCACTATTATTTTCTTATTTCAGCTCTATTTCCCCTATTAGGATTAGAGAAATCTGCTGTGTTGGTTATCTGGAGACCTCAGAGACCCCCAAAACCCATCCTGCCAACTTACACAGCTCTGCTCCACTTCAGGAAAAGGGAATCCAGTTCCTGCACAGAGAAAGTGTATTGTCTGTGTGCCCAATGCCACAACTGAAACTCATGTTAGTTCTGTAGACAATTGTTGCTGTACTGTTATCCACAGATACTCAAATGTCCAATTTCCTGGCCTAGGAATGAGGGACTATGGGCCGGTTCTGCTTTTTCTGATTGTTGAGGTCAAGCCAGAAGTTTATCCTGAACAGAACTGGAGCACTGCCCTGCTTACAAAGCAGAAGGACCTGGATTCCCCTAGAGTGAGGAGGACCTATGCCCCGTTCATCCCTCTATCTCTAACATGGCAGCACAGAACAATTGAATGAACTGATAGGAGGCTTTTTTAACTACATCCGTCCCTCTATATCCCAGAAGGAAAAGAAAAATTGCTTGTCAGAGTTCAGTTTGGTTCAGTTGTCTGGTAATATGTGACTAAGTCAGATGTTTAGTGACCTGCTGCAATGACCTTTCTGCCAGACTCCATAACACAGGCTGTTCTGGCTCAGGTGGGTGACAGAGCACTGCTGTGATTGCCCCACCCTTTCCCATGGTTCCTTGAGCCAATCCATTATTAGTTTCCCACACTGAGTCACAGCTGAGGTGAACTTCAGACCTGGGGAGAGAGCAGAGCTGTCCTGTTGGACAGGCGTGCCGAGGGATCCTTTAGGTCAGTAAAGCCTGCCAGGGAAGTCCCTTAGGGGTGGGGAGGTGGACTGGGCAAGTTCAAACATGTCACAATGGATTGCCTCCTCTCCCAAGTACGTCCAAGACCAAAGAGTGTCCACATCCAGGCATTGTACGTGGTAGGGTTTAAAACAGAAGTCCCCCATCTTCATACCCAGAATCAACACCTTCATTGTTAGACTTGATCATGTTATGTCTTGACTGGACAGTGTTGAATAGGGCTGGCAACATGTCTCAGTGGTTAAGAACCCTTGCTGCACCCACACTTGGCTGCTTATGATTCTTGTTGCAGGGAATCTGATGCCATTTCCTGGACTCTTTAAGCACTTAACATGCATAGTGCACAGATAAGCAGACACACAGACTTGCATGTTATTAATTTTAAAAAAGAATGTTGAGCAATTTGACAGCCATGTCTGCTCTTTTAACAATTCCTCTCCAGGTGGTGGTGGTATACACCTTTAATTCCAGCACTCAGGAGGCAGAGGCAGGCACATCTCTGTGGGTTCAAGGCCAGCCAGGTCTACAGAACAATTCCTCTGATAGACACTAGCCCGAGTCCTGTGAAAACTATATTAAGCAGTGTTCTTAATGTTCTAAACACCTCCTTCTAGGTCCCACCCCTTTAAGGGTTCATACCACCTACCAATGTTGTCACACTGGGGACCAAGTATAGAACACATGAGTTCAGGGACAAGACCGTATCAAAACTGTAACAAGTGGTATTATGAGAAAATGGTCCACTGTCTATGGCAGAAAACACATCATAGTCATGAAGTTGAGTTTTCCCAGCGGGAAGTGATCCTGAGTTGAAACAGCAACTCTCTATGGGGGCAGAGACCCAGACTCGTTTTGATGTGTTGCTCTGCAATCTTCAACATGTTTTCAACTTCTGGGTATTTCAGAAATAAGGAGGAAGAACAGAATAAAAAGGGAATAAGAACCCTTCCAAGAAGGCTTGAGAGAGGCTCAGCAATTAAGAGTACTACTTTTTTGGATGACCCAAATTCAGTTCTGAGCAAACACATCAGGCTGCTTGTTTTCAATAGACCTTTAACTCTAGGTCCCAGGGATCCAGTGCCTTCTTCTGGCCTCCGTCGTCACCTGCATTCAACAACATACACCTACACACACACACACACACACACACACACAATTTAAGAAGTATTTTAAAAACTGAAAGATCACTTGCCGTAATTTATACAACCCATGCTCTAGTTACTTCCCCTTACTATGATAAAATGCTCTGACTAAAAGTAACTTGGGTTGGAGTTTATTTGGCTCTCCCTTCCCAGATCACAACCCATCACTGAAGGAATTCAGAGCAGTAGTTGAGGCAGAAACCATGGAGGGACACCGCTTACTTGTTTGGTCCTTCTGGTTTATACAATCCAGGATGACCACCCACAATGGGCTGAGCTCTCCTATATCAATTACCAATCAAGAAATGTCCCCCAAGGACCAGTCTGATGCAGACAATTTTTTACTCCAATTTCCCTTTTTCGAGGTGACTCAAGTTTGTGTCAAGACAGTGATTAAAAACTAACTAACTAACCACTTTGGACCATTTTTGCTATGGGCCATAGACAAGATCTTAGCTATAGCAACATCCAGTTTTAATGAGGACAGGCATTGCAGTTTGTTTCCCGCAACATATGAGAAATCAAGGGTAGAATTGTTAAGAAGACTGTAGATATAAATTCTTGCTTTCAGAATCTATCTATCCTGCTCTCCAAAATGGATTCATGATTGCCCAAGTCTTGTGCTTCTGACATCCTCTTAGGCCTATGGTAGAAAATATCAATTGATGTTGAGGTAAAACAAGGAACTGTTTGCTAACGACTCAACTTCTAAAAGTTGAGATTGACAAAGGGCCTCACATAGGGGAAGATCCAGTTGTGTGATCTTGGACATATGGTGTTAGGCAAGTATTTACACCACAGTAATCCCATTCCATAATAGTTTGATGGTGCTAAAAAAATACTATTTACTTTATTAGGTTGCAGAGTGATTTACATGTCATCTTAAGAAATGCAAACAAAAATTAATCTTGATATTTGATTTAACCCAACATACCCCAAACTATATCAATGTGTAGTACTTGAACTTACTAATGAGATATTGAGATTCTATTTTGTATACTGACTGAAATTTAATGTGCATTTTATGTCTCAAGTCAGATCAGTCACATTGTATATGTTCAGTAGCCACAGGTGGTTACCAGTTTAGATGCTGCTGGTAAGGGCTAAATTTTGTTCTGTTGTATTTTGCTTGAGATAATCTCACCCTTAGCCTAGGCCTGACGGGCTCAGGCTAGTCACAAACACTAGATTCTACTGCTTCTGTTTCCCAGAGCCAGCACCATCATCCTCAGCTAGACAACAGCTAACTTGAGTACCTGTGCTGGGCACCTCCTCTAGCTACTCATATTTTCAAAGGAAGAGTTAATCTTCGCTGTGGCAAGTGTCTGTTTACTTAGTTTGTCCAAACAGTTTCTTGAGACTATGTAGAATATGTGGCACCCCCCAGAGCTTAACATAGCACCTCACATCGGGCAGACATTCAAGACACACTTGTCAGACAAATGCTATTTATTTTTCTATCCCCAGTGCATAGTCCAGTGCCTGACCCTCAGTAGACATTTAATAAACTCTTGCTAAACGAATGAAGTAATGAGCCAGTGTTTTAATGGTGAGTGAATTTGCAATTTGACAGCAGGTGAAAGGTGGGCAGTTTATGGCGGAGGAGACAATGGTACCTTTCTAACCGTCCAAGTAACACCTGCCATTAAGTCAAATTTCCTTCACTGCCTCCTCACTCTCTGGCAGAACTGGTGCCAGATGGGAAGCCATGGGCATTCACACTGCAGTATAGTCACATGATGCCTGGCTACCGTGATAAGTAAGCATATCAAGTTCCCATGGACAATTAAAATCAGCTTTTAGCTGAAGTCCAGTTCCGCCGTTCTATTGTATTCCTTTCCCCACCAATCTGCCTCAGTGCATAAATGAGAGATTGTAAACAGTCCCAGCACCCAGCACAATAAGCTCAAAGGAATTTTGAAAAGTGCCAATAGAGATCCCAGCAGCGAGGCCTCTTAGCCTCAGCACCGTCCTCCTCACCGGTTGCTAACCTGTCTGTGTCTCTGCAACCAATCCCCATCTTCTCTCCTATAGGTTTACAGTACTGGCATGTGCTTCTCTAGCCAGGATGCTGTAAATGGAGCCTCCTGCACGATGTTCTTGGTGAGGGGCAGCGAACATGGCTCACAACATGCTGGTTCTGCTTTCCTGGATGATATTCACGCAGTGAGACTGAGCCTCATTTTCGTCTAGACAACTAGCCATAGGCCCATTGAGTTTCAGAGTCGTGTAGAGCTTCCCACCCACCCCTCCTTATGGATGACTGAAACACAAACCCTATTTAGAGAGATCTGAGCCTAGTCATCCCTTTGGAGCCTGGTGGCAGGCCAGACGGCCAATCACAAAGGCTGCATTCAGCTGCAGCAACAGCAGCCTGATGGGCAGGGGCCTGCTCCCAAACATTCTTGACTGGGCTTCTGGGGGAAAGGTGTTGCTGGCTTCTAAATATTTGTTGATCTGTTTCTATAGCAACCACAGTGACCATGGCAAAACCCCGAAACTGCGCATCAAAAATAGGAGGTACTAAGTAAAGACTGACAAGGAGAAGGATTTCTCCTGGCCTTTTCACTCTGCACAGACTGAAGGCTTTTCCAGGCTCCCTTCAAGGAACTAAAGAGAACTTATTTGACTCCGTGAAGCCTACTGTTGGTCTGACAAGAGAAGTATAAGACTGCACCCATAGCCCTCAGGTTGCTTTCAGGAGCCGGTTAATTGCATACCAAGCTCATTCAGCTAAGTGTTCTGGCCTTGGTTCAGGCATTGGACAGTACCAGTGCCAGCACCTCTCTTTCCGTAACATTGAGAAAGTCATTTGCTGTCACTGAGTTCTTTCTGCAGGGAAAAAAAAATTCAATGAAAGCCAAATCAGTAACCTGAATGCCTAGCCTACTCTGAGTTACATGCTAAGTTTATAAGGCAGAAAGAACCTGGGTATTGCCATCAGGATGCCATGCAGCCTCCCAGGCAGAGCTGTAGCAAATATGAGGTTGAATTGCACCACGTGGCATGCCTGGCACCCGGTGGGATTTGCTATACCATAAAAGTTTATGTCCCTACTTCTCTAAATCGGGCTATGCCAAAGAAAGCCCTAAAAGGTGTAAAGAGCCTGTGTCCTTTCACAACATTTCTCTGGGAAGAGATTAGTTGCCTGTTTGGACATAGCCCAGGGGGAATGACTTCCATGGGTTTTGTCCATCGCGATTTCATTATAGCATGCTTTCGTGGCCTGTACCTCACTGGGCTTTCTTTGCTCTCTGCTGGGTTTGCAATGATAAACATGGCCGTTTCCAATGAAGACTGAGGATGCTGAGGTTCATGGTGAAGGGGCTTGCCTCAGTCACAGGGGAATGGCAGGCAGAGCTGAGATTCAAACACATTTTCCAACTCCCTCTTTCAGGCAAATATTTCTTTGGGCATCTGCTAAGTGCCAATATTGTTCTAGACCCTTGGGTAAATAAAATGTCTATGTTATATAGCTGAAGCCGAAAGGGTAAGAAGCAGATTATAAGCACATAAATACGTACTTGTGTTACAAGCACAATAATCTCTGCAGGGGTAAGTTGGAGTGGAGAAACAGTGATGCCAAATACTGCTTTGTTTCCAGTCGTCTGGAAAATCTTTGCCCAGGGTCTGACAGAAATGAGGAGCTAGTGGCATGGATGCCAAGCTGAGGAGGGAAGGTGGTGGCTTCTAGGAGAACAGCCAGAAGGCCAGCATGGTTAGAATAGAGAGCCATGGGGACAGAGGAGGAAACAAAACCGAGACCAGGCTAGCCCATGAGAACCTCATAGAAATGAACCCTGGATTGTACAAGGCTCTGGGAGCCAACCAGCCCTCGTGGGAGCAGGCTGAGAAGGAGTGGGAGGATTCATTCTGGTGAACAGAGGCAGCTCTGCAAGGGAAGGAGTCTGGGGAGATGAAGAGCATGACTCAGACTCAGAAGAGGAACTGGGATCCGCTGATGGGTGGAAGGTAGGGGTGAGGGCGAGAGGAACCAGTGACCAGCTGGGATCAGAGTCAAGCAGCCATTTCCAGAGGAATTAGGAGGTAAATATGTTACACTGGAGACAGGTGTTGAAGAGTCCATGGAGAAGGTAGGGGAGACAGAAAGTGGCTGATCTAAGATACTGGCCATCTGTCAGCCACATGCTGCTTAAAGCTGGACCTAGTTTGAAATCCCCAGTAAAGAAAGTGGGGGCAGAAAAGAACAGCGGTCCATGGATGACTCCGGTGGATGAGGGTAGAAGAGATGGGAACCCAGCCAGAAGGCCACAAAGAAGGGGCTCATTAAGCTAGGGAGAAACCCTAGAAAGTCCCGTCCTGCAAGCCAAGCCAAAGGGGGCATTTTCAGAAAGGAGCAAGCCAGGTGGTTCAGGCAGTGACGGTTTAGGGTGGGGACTGAGAACTCAAACTAACCTTCAGAGCTGGCAAAGTGTGTTGGCTCCTTGCTTCTCTTACGGGCCCTGACAGCATCTGTCTCAGCAACCTAGTGAAGGCAAACACTGAGGGGAATCATTGCAAGGGGAAACAGACAGAAAGGAAGTGAAGAATGCAGGCAGGTGAAAGTCTCTGGAGAGAAACAAAGAGAAGGTGGGGGGACTAAAGATGACTGACTTTGGGGTACGTCTGTGCATTAGTGGGAACATTCTGCTACAGAGGGGTAGATTGACAGACCAGGGAAAAAGGCCTGGTGTAGGAGCTATGTCCTTGTGGAGAGAGAGAGAGAGAGAGAGAGAGAGAGAGAGAGAGAGAGAGAGAACTGACTACAAATCTCAATTATAATTTCTGCTTCAATAGCATTCTCTTTCCAGTTAATAAAGCCATATATCTGGGGGGCAATTTTTAAGCTGCTTCAAGTGCAATCGTTTCTTTCAGTTGCATAGAATAAGCTCACTAGGAGGTAGCAAAGATATTACTCACAGCCCTTAGAGACTATTTCCATGAATGTCACTTGTCACTGCTCCTAATGTCAGGTTCCTGTCTTCAATGCACACTCCTCTAATTGCAGGTTACTTGTGTGGTGAGTTCCCACAGTTCACAGGCACTCCCCACAGATTGGGAATTTGTTCATTCCTCTCCGAAGTTTGTGCTCAGCAAATGTGCCATCCCAAACACTTGGGAAAGGAAGAACTAATAAGGAAGAAGGCAGCAACTGGACCCTCTTACGCTCGAATCTCCTTCTTTTCAAATGAGGAATGAACTTGACATTATTTTGTAAAAACCTCTTTCAGCCAGTTGAGCAATGAACAAATTCTTTCTTTTCCCTGTGTGAAGGGCAAGGGGAAAAATTCAGGAAAGAGATGAGGATAGATTTAGAACTCACCACGCACTAGGCACCTTGCCAAGACAGTTAACCAGCATGATGGGGAAGTTTCATCCCTCACAATGAGCGACCACCACCACCTTTGAATTACAGTGTCACCCAATGGGATAAGAAGCCCACACAGGAGTGAACTCCCATCACGGGAGATATGTCAGTGGAATCTTGATATCTGTGAGAACTATAGCATCTAATGATCATAGGACTCTGCCTCTTTATGATTCCATCTAATCCAGGGATTAAACTAATCCAACTCATGTCATGCCAAGGATATATGATGGATACCCTGGGATGTTTTTCATCATCAAAATGTAAGCACATACTACATATTACATCAGAAGAAAGCACAGCACCGCACTCAACATGCAGATGCCAAGAACGCATGAAGGACAAAATGTGGCTATGTCACTAAAAAATTATTCCATGTGACTCAGTTTTCCCATCTGTAAGAATAACAGCAGGATACTATCAGTCAATCCGAAATTCTTTAAAATATTCCAAATAGCATCTGGCACACAGTGTATGCATAGTAAATGTTATTTATACAAATCAACTAACTCTGGCAGACTATGCCACCCTGGGTCCCGTGGGCATCTGGTTGGGCTCATTCTTACACGTTAAAGCAGAGTCAACCCCAACTAGAGGGATCAGGCTCAGCAGACAGAAGCCCTTGGGGAACAAGTTCCTTTGATGGGGGCACCAGCAGCCCTAGCCAACTGGTCTCCTTTCCCTTTCACAAGCATGCCATCGGCTCTGCCTGGCAAAATGTGCAAAAAAAAATGTTTATGGCGACCTCATTTGTTTTCCTTTCTATTACAGCTTCTTCCAAAGGCCAGGAACGGCTGAAATTAAACCAAGGCAGGGGCCAGGGGAGCAGACAGGGCCTGGGCCAGGGCCAGGAGTAATGAAGTGGAAAATGTTCACACCGCAGGCAGCATTACAATGCACCTGTACAAACAGCATGGACCTACCCACCCCTCCCTATCAAGGCCCAACTGCCTCTCAGAGATCTTTTAACAGTTTTACTCCCTGTCTTGCCTGATCAATATTAGGTCTATGATGAAGATAAGAGACAAAAACATCCAGAATGAAGCAGTATGGCGGGGGAACTTAACAAAGAGACACTCAGCCCTTAGGCTTCCGGATCATTCCCAATCTTCTCTGAAAACCTGACTGCCTAAAATGGGAGAAATTCAACACAGCTAGTAACTCAATGGTAGTTTTCTTTTTCCCATATGCCTTTTCTCACCTCACTTAGGCAGCGTGGTTTTGCCCCATTTCACAGACAAAGGAGTTCAAGAAACAGAGCCAGCAGGTGATGGAGCAATGATCAAGGGCCGGGTACCACTACCTCTGTGTGACTGTCCAGAGGAGAGTGTTGAGTGACGTTCTCTGAGCCGTGCTTCTAGAATGAGAAGACTGAGACCATCGGCTCTGAGTGTGCTAGACACTACTGTGCTGGGGAGTGGGAAAGAGCCTTCAAGAGAGTCAGGCTGCAGAATCCTTCAAGAGGTGACAGTGAAGGCGAGAGGCAGGGTGTCCCCTACAGACAGGCACGGGGCCATAGCACTACCATGTTGGAACATGGAAGGAGGGAAATGTCCCATTTCAAGCAGTGTCATAGAGTTTTGGAAGCAGTAGAGTGTGTGGGTAAGTCTCTGGATCTCAGTGAGTCTTCGTTTCTCCATCCTAAATGGGGGGTGGTGTATGCTGTAAGTGGGATGCTGCTTCTAAATCCCAACGGTATGTTGCAATTTACCTTACCTGGGATCAGTTTGTAGTTTCTCCACTCCGGTTGTTGGTATAAACAGAAACCTCCTTGCCCCCATAAGGGGAAAGCAAAGGTCGGTAGTGTGCCACACTCCCCTCTCATCCCCTTTCTTTTTAAATGGGTGGTTAGGAGAATGGAGAGATCAAATGAATGGGGAAATATATCCCACAGAACTGATGCTTAGTAGGCCCTCAATAAACACGAGCACCCTTGGCAAGTGATAAGTTCTTTGCAAACCAAAGCATCTACTTCTTCCAGATGCTCCAATCTATAGCACACAGGAGATCATAGCAAGCTACCCGCAAACACCAGCTGACACCATCAAGCACGTCAGCAACTCCCTGCCTTGTGTCCCTTACTCCCATCTTGGTGGTTCAGCCAACAGCCAGCTAAATTCAGGCCTCTCTAAATGTCAGGGGCTGCATGACACATATGTTTAGGGACCAATCTGACACAGTTTTGTAAGGGTGAGTTCAACTTTACCCATTAAACATTAAAAATGAACTGTATTTTCCATCCTTCATTGTGACTTTTTTATTGTTGCTCTGCATTTTTATTATTATTATTTGTTTTAATCAAGAAAGAAGTCTGAGCTTTGCAATGTAAAAGAATCAGGATTGCCATGTTTATTAGTTACCTTATCATCATCATGAAAAAAAAAACCTAGCATCATCAACTTAGAAGAGGAGGAGTTTATTTGAATGAATGATTTTGTAGATTCCATTTCAAAATCAGCTGGATCCACTGAATGCAAGGAAAAGTCTGCTTACTGTACAGTCACCAGGAAACAGAACAAGTAATAAGAATGGACCAGACCCAAAATATCTCTTCAAAAGCACATCCCCAAGAGACCCACTTCCTCTAATTAGACCCTACCTTCCACAATTCCACCACCTCCAATAGTCTACTCAGATTTTAAATCCATCAATGGGCAAAGCACTGATGGAGTCAAAGTCCTTCTGAGGTAACCATCTCTGAAGTAATCCTTACAGGCCCAGCTGTGTGCTTTACTAATCTCCAAAGTATCTCTCAACCCAATCAAGTGACCTTTTGCTTGTTTTTCTGTTGCTGTTACTGTTATTTGGCTTTCTGAGACAGGATGTCACTCGGTGAACCAGGCTGTCTTCAAATTCCTGGAAATGGTCCTGCTTCAGTAAACCACCATGCCCAGTTCTAACCAAGTTGAAGATCAAGATTAAGCTTAATACCGTCACTCCAGTAAGCATTTATCCACCTTCCCCTATCCATAGTCCCTCATTATATACTAGGTGGCATAGGAACTCACTGTCCCTGAAGAAGCAGCCACTGAAATGATGGGTTGAGTACCTCACACCACAACTCTTGAAATAATGGTGAAGACACATTCTTAAGAGTGGAGTCTGTTGCCCTAAGAGTAGTCAATGGTGCCTCAATACACCATATACCCTGCGTGGGTGTTTGTATCTTTGGGGTTAAAGGCCCAAAGACATAATGTTCTCTATTTCACAGTTAACTGCTATCCCTATAATGGCACCTGCTTTAACATTATTTCATGGCTTCATGTGAAGATCTGTGTGTAAAAAAGCTCCATACATGTTTATTGACCAATCTATATGAAGAATTGAGTGTTTCAAATAAGAGATGATCAACTTCTTAAGACAGAAGGCAGGTCTTAATTTTGGTCTCTGTACTATCATTATTGTTTCCATATCTATAGAGCAAACATCTCCTACTTTTCAGCTAAACTGCCTAAGAGAGACTCCTCCCTCCCTTAAATAATGTTCTGTGAAAGGCTACTTACTCCTCTACAGACAGTTGTTCTGAACAATTGATGAATGAAAGGAAAAACACTTTCATAAATGAAAATACCTTTTTCCAGGACATTTTTTCAGAGATATGCATAAGGTGTGTGTGTGTGTACATACATACATACAAACATGTTCCTTATTATTACAGCATATGATTCATGAAGCTCTGGCCAAAAGATGTGGAGAAATGGCACACCCCATATTAAAATGCCAGATGGTCTCATAAGAAATTCCTGATTCATGAATCTACAACATTCCATGAAAAACTGATGATTTTGGATGGGTATGGCCTCTTTTACATTTATTTCTTAAAGAATACCACTCAGGTTACTCAATTTTTGCATGCTAAAATATGGATCAAATGTGGTCATTTCTTACAATGAAAATCATCTGAAAAGTCTTTGTATTCCTGTCTATCTTAACCTAAATGAACATCACACCTATAGAGAGTGTTCCTTTGACCTGCTGCTGTCCTTGATAGCCGAATAGGAATAGGTTAGGAGCACCATTAGTAGGCATCTCTGAACGGTTCCTCCCACTTATGGCGTTCCTCAGAGAAGGATGGATTTGGATGTAGACAGCGGGTGGATGGGCGCTGAAGTCAATAAAACGGTGTTCCACCAAAGTTTACATTTAGAAAAATGTGAAGCCCTTATAAATCTGCCATTAACCAAACTGTCAAGGGGGCTATAAAATGTGCACGGATAAACAGAAATGACCTCGTGGAGAATAAACTGGGTGATTTTAAAAACAGAGCCCAGTGGTTTCTCCTTATAAAAGACAGACGCGTGAAATGCCACATCGAGTTTAAGATAATAAAGATATAATTTAGGAGTCAGATGAATGCAAACAGAAGGCACAACAAGGTGAGTATTGCACAAAGACGATGCAAAGGGGAGGAAGGGGAAGAATAATAACTTCATAATGAGAAAATGTGTAATTATAAATGAGGATCTAGTAGTGAGAAGCTCATTAAAGTTAAAATATGCAAAATCTTTGAAAACAGTGAGAAAACGATCATTTCAATAGTTACCTTTTCTGTACTTAATTTATAAAAAAAGAACAAATAACATTTTGTCTAAAAATAAGATTTCAATAAACCCTCTATGCCAAGGGAGAATAATGGAAAATAGAAAAGAAATATAAAGACTAAAATTAATTAATTTAAATTCAGAAATTAAATATAGAGCAACTTTCCATATAAATCCAAGGACTATTTTCAAGGTAAGAATAAAATAAATGTACAAGCCCTAAATTTTATACCATGAAGAAAACCAAAACTGAAAGTGCAGATAGAGCCAGGGTTGGTGGCACATACCTTTAATCTCAGCCCTTGGGAGGCAGAGGCAGGAGGGTCTCTGAGTTCAAGGCCAACCCCACCTACAGGGAGAGAATTCCAGGATAGCCAGGACCACACAGAGAAACCTATCTTGAGAAATAAAAGGAAAAGAAAAGAAAATGCAGATAGAATGTGACACATTTAGGAATACAAGTGTCTAAAGAATGCTAAAAAATTACAACTACAAGCTCATAGGTGGTGGTGCATGCCTTTAATCCCAGAACTCAGGAAGCAGAGGCAGGCAGATCTCTGTGAGTT
>LOJH01004275.1:3556-13843 GCA_001685095.1 Ellobius talpinus | reverse complement strand
ACACACACACACACACACACACACACACACACACACACACACATGCACATACACCTGCATATATGCACCCTGAGCTGTTGTTTATGTCTCTAAGCAGCTGGCCCATCTTAGGCACTTAACAAATAACTGTACAGTCAGTTAATTTCTTTCTTCCTTCCTTTCTGTTTCATGTATAGCAACAGCTTTTGGAAGCCTTCTCTCCTGATCACTGACAGCACAAAGATAATTGAACAGATTTCCTGTCCTCAGGATGCTCACAGTCTAGAGGGGGAAAGGCCTAGCGAGAAAGGACCCAAGAAGAACAGAGCTTCCTAAGTAAGAGAAGCAGCCCCATCGCCTTTTTTTTTTTTTGCACGGTGCCAAGAACTCAATAGACATTCAATAAATGTTGCATGAAATGTTTGCTGAATAACATACACCTCACCCAAACAAGCAAGCACCATGTCTCAGAAGGACAGGGAGAGTCCTGTTGAAGCTCTGGATGGAAGTGAGCAGAGAAGGGCCCCATGTGCAAATACTGGCTTTGATGGAGGCAGGTAGAGGGCCAAGGCCCTGATCCTGAAGGAAGCAGGCTCACCAGAGTTTACAAGCTTGGCTTTATGAAGGGACTGGCAAACAAGAGCAAGATAACCTGGCCCACACCTTAGGTGCAAGGAGGCCATTCAGAAGGATCTGGTGTGGACCTTCCTCAAGATCTACTTTGAGGAGGCTCTTTAAAACTTTGGAGGATGCCTGCAGGCTGTCAAATTACAGCAATGTCAAGCCCAGGTCAAACCTACTGTGCTGTGCTCGTTACACCCTGTTCTCTGATGTGAACACTTGCTGCATGCAGACCATAAGCGACTCCGGAGTGGGGACCTGGCTTTGATATCTACAGATCGTCTGCTGCATCTTCTGTTTGCCCATCTATTTCCTACCTCGTGTTTATCAGTTTTGTTGCCCAGACCCTGACCTTTGCCCCCAGCTTCTATGGTGCTCAACTTGAGGAGTGCCACTAGCAGGCAAAAAGCTAAGAGAAGCGTGAGGGTGATGTATCCATGCTCCTGGCTCCTTCCCTGCCAGGTTACTGAGTCCGCTCTATTCTTCCACCACTGAGCACAGCTCTTGGAAGGCTTCACCCTCTCTTGTGACCCTTCCTGGTTCCAGGACTGCACTCTCTTCACCCTTCAGGCCTATAAATGGTATCCGTTCCTTTCTGCCATTATCCCTGGAACCTAACACTGCCCCTCACTGCATTTTCTATCCAATAATCACTCTCCCTAAATTACCCTGTTTGAGTGTTTGAGACTCTCATATAAATATCTGGCATGTGTCAAATGCATGTTGGGTAATGTGTTTTCGGTATAACCTTCCCAAAGTTTCAGGTAAATGACACCATTCTGTTTGCAGGTTTGTTTGCTTTTTTTTCTAAAACAAAACAAAAAACCCAACAACTACCTGAAGTTATATAAGTCAAGACCACCACCCATAACTTGAAATCCCCCACCTAGAACAGCCCCTAGCACAGGCTAGCTCACCAACTGAATGTTTGAGTAAGTCAAGGTTGTGATTGCTGAAAGTCTAATACAAAGTGTTAAAGAGAGTTAGAGTGTTTGAAATGCTCTGATAGCAAGAGCGGTTCTTCTAGTCAGAAAAGACAGAGTTAAAAATCCTCGTTCTGGGACTGGGGAGATGGCCCCGTGGTTAGAGCACTGGCTGCTCTTCCAGAGGAATCGGATTCCATTTCCAGTACCCACATCATGGCTCATGTCTGTCTGGAGATCAAGATCTAAGGACTCCAGCACCTTCTCTGACCTCTGCAGGTACCAGGCACACAACTATAGACATGCAGGTAAAACACCCATAAATCAAATTTTATAAATAAAAGTAAAATATATCTGTAACTTTCCTATTAATCAGTTATCTGAACTTGAATTCTTTCTGCAGGAACTTAGACTCCTGATTCCTAAGTCATAAAATGATTTTAAGAATTAAACAAGATAATATACACACAGTACAAGGGATATTTCATCAATGGTAGACATTTTACATGTACTCAGAAGAAGATTAAAAACAGCCTCAATGAAGTATTCTTTATTCTTCTCTTATAAATTATTGCTCCAAAGCACACTTGCATATAAGCACAGGCATGCCGTCATTGGTAAAAGTTAACTGGCAATGTTTGACACTGTCTATTTGAACCATTGGTGTCTCTTTCACTCGTCCAAATCAGAGACTTACTGTTAGAATCTCTGCAAGTGGGAGGGATGTGCCAAGCCCACTGAAGGAAAAAGACAGTCGCCCTGGGCCAGGCACTTTCATTCCCCTAGGGAAGGACTTCCTAAGCTTTTCCACTTTCGATCCCCTTTGCCTGAGCTTTTATGTGCCCTTAGGTACAAAGGCATATGAAACAGTACATGCATCAAATATTTACCAATACTAATACTGAATAATAAAGAAATTTGCTTGAAAACTGAAAGCTATTCTTTGTTATATATATATATATTTGTTGTTTATTAAAGGCAAATTTGAATGTGCTTTTTTTCCATAAAGACTTAAACATTGTTGAATATTTTCAGAATTAACTGATATTTTGATTTTTGTCATCACCAATGCCGAGAATGCAACTTCCCACAAATATATTACACAATGTGGTAGAAGCATTTAATTCAATAAATTATTAGAAATTCTGCCCTAATTCCAAGCCAAAATCAATTTAATTATTTTTTATGAAACTAAAGTAAGCAACTCAAGTAGCAATTTTTAAAATAAAATATTCTAACAGAATACAATCCAGAGATGTACTAATTTCATATTTGCGTTCTGAGGAATGCTGATAGGAAAATACCATTTTAATTTTTCATAATTAGACCATTATGTTTCTTTACGATCAGAAAACTCAGTAAGTAGAGGAAAGAGAAGCTCTGCAGTTTACATGCAGCAGCCACGCATCTGATCTGAGGTGATTTGATCAGTGCTTGTAAGCACTGCATGAAGGCATGCACAGCGCAAAGTGGGCATGTGTTTGCATTACGAAGGCTGCAGTAAAGCTGCAAAATTCAACACAGGTGAGCGCTGTTGCAAACACCTCTGACTCATTGCACATTTGGTTTTCAGTTAAGGTGTTGATCGTTGCAGGCAGAAGCGTCTTGCTGTTACCAAGCTTTCATGACCCTCATACCTAGTTACATGACGTCCCACCTCCCCGTAGGCCATTTAAGAAGCTAGAACCTAGGGGTTTAATTTTCGCTTCAGATACAAAGCACAGGCAAAATTCCCATGTTCACTGGAGAACTTGGTAATGGCCAGAGAAAATAAGTACCTTCTTCAAGATCACACAATTAGCACCGGGAATGATAAGGCTTAGCGCTCAGGTCTCCCAGTTCCCACATCCTAGTCAGGTCTCCTAGCACCCTACTGCGCAGTCGCAGCCACCTCCCGCCTTCCTGTCCACTTTCACATCACTAGTGGCTATGCGCTTTCCTTTCCAGAGCTCAGACTTCAACTGAAAGCCGCAAACCAACCACACCAAGATGCGTGCCAGTCGCCCATGTAGAGCAAGTCGCTGGTCTCTACTTGGTTTGCCAAGTCTTTTCATTGTTTCTATGGGGACCAGGAAAACTCCATTAGTGGAATTCCATCAGCAAACATGCGAGTGACAACGCCGAGAGAAAGTGGGGACAATGGAAGGAAATGGTGAAAGATTCCTGAGCCAGTTTGGGGTTGCACGAGTCTGCTTCGGGGAACGCAGTAGTCCTGGGACAAAGGCTCCCAACGCTGAGAAGTTCACACTTTGTGAGAGCATTCCATTTTGTGTGTATGTGCACAAGCACATAGTGCATGTGTGTGTGTGAGTGTGTGTGTGTGTGAGTGTTGAGTGTGAGTGTGTGTGTGAGTGTGAGTGTGTGTGTGTGTGTGTGTGAGAGAGAGAGAGTGTGTACATGCACATAGGTGTAGGCCAGGGTCTAACCTCAAGAGCTAGTCACCAAGAGAGTTGTCTACCTTGGTTTTTGAGACGTTGGCCTGGGTCTCACGGGTTTAGCTACTGGCTAACTAGACAGCCTCAGCAATCCTCCCTTCCCCCAGCACTGGGATTAAATACCACCAAACCCTACTTTTTAAACATGGGTTCAGGTGATTAACCTCAGATTCTCATTCTTGAAAAAGAAGCATTTTACTGACTAACTGTCTCCCCAGGACTTTCATAAATACATATGTATTTTTTTTCGGACTAAGTTTTGTGGGGTTGAACATAAACCCTTCTCACTTTGTTACAGCCTTTGCCCACTCTCCAGGCCCGTCTAACGGCTCCAGTGAGACTGCCTCGACAGACAGCCTACCTTTGAGATTGCAGGGGAAGGAAGTGCGCCAGAGCAAAACCAGCTCTGTTCTGGCAGTCCTTCATCTCCAGGGCAACTCTGTGAGAGACTGAATTGGGGGGGGGATGGGCCAGGAGCTGAATCTGATCCTAGGTAACAAGGCAGTCTCAGCCAGGCTGAGAAAATGAGGCTGGCTGTGTGAAGGTAATGTTGGAAATTTTGCTTGGAATCCTGGCTACAAGAGACTGACTCTCGCGTCTTGTCGAGGGCCATACCATGCTGAAACCCCAGCTTCTTCTGACTCTAGAGTCTTCTGCGTCTCAGAGCTGCTGTGAGGTTCTCTGGTTCAAAAGGTTCTCTGCCTCATGATTTAGCATCAAGAGTTAGTCTCTTTGGGACTTGGGTTGGAGATGATTGACAGGTGTGGTACCCTGCCCTCCTCCAAAAGGGAGGATGCCTTCAGCATAAGCACCTGGCTCTAATCTCCCCACATTGAGCCCTGGGGGCCCACACTGTGCTCAGATGCTGAGGTATTACAATTAGATTATACAGTCTTTTTCAACTCCACCCTCTATGGTAAAGTCTTGGAAAAGAGAATCACTACAAGTGAAGCACAGAGGAGAGGGAGGGGAAGAGGAAGCCAGTGTAGGACAGGATTGGGCCAGTCTAGCTGAAGGGACTGTTAAAATAATAACATCAAAAGAGTCTTCTAGAAGGATTATTGAGCAGCATTAAGATCCAGTCAGTCGTGGTAAAGCAACCAGGCAGGCAGAGAAGGATAGGGGCCCCATATAGCCTAGAATACTAAATAAAAATCTATTAATTTATGCAACGAATTTTTTTTTTGAGTGTCATCTATGTGGCAGATGCCATGCTGGGGGTGGGGGCTGGCTGCAGACATTGGCACTTGTCTCTGAGCTGAAGGGATCCCAGGTTTCCTGGGGCTTATCTTGTCATGGGTCTGAAACCAACTGCTTAACTGTCTCCCGCTCCTCGGAGCTAGTCTGTCTCAGCTGTAAAATGCAAATAAAACCCACCACCATGGCTTATCATTTCTCAAATGTCACCCATCTATTTAGAGGAAAGAATATGTATTGGTGAGGTGAGAACTAAGCAGGAACCCTTGGGTGCCTGTGAAGAATTGTCTAGTTGAAGCTTTCGCACTAAGGTCTCTGGGATCATGTGGTACACCACCACACAGGCTTTCCCAGTACCCCAGAAAGGCAGCACCCCACCACCCACTCGGGGGAGCTCACCAACCCAAGTCCTACAGTTGGTTCATTCCGTCCTCCAAGGAGAACACATGGGTCATGTATGGGGTCCTTCCTCTGCCTAGGCAGCTTTTCCAGCTCACCCTTTCAGCCACATCTAGTTCTCTGCCTCAGAGATGTCCATCGCTTCCGGGATGCTTAATCCCCTTGAAAGCAGCTGAGCCCTTTGACCATTCAGTGGCCAGACATCCCAGGCTGTTTACAGGGGAGAGAATGGCTGAAGCTAAAAGGGGCTGGGCTGGGGCCTGGGTGGAGAGAGTCTGTGGGGGAAGGGAGGGCTGCGAGAGGGACAGACAATTGTTTCTGGGTGGAATTTTCCAGACAGGGCCACAGTCAGAGAACAAACGTGTCTTCTGAATTCTCACTGTAATTGTTTCTGACTTTCACGGAGATGAGCGAAAGGACTCCCCTATGCCCCTCCACCCTAACCCCTCTTTGCAAAATTGTTTTCCTTGCTTTCCAAAAATGAAGTTTGGCAAGCCCTGATGGCCGGGCTGTGGGCTGTGGAAAAAAACAATGCTTCTCCTTATGGCCCCGAATGGAGCCTTTGCAATTAATCCATTGATCTCAGTAGAAAACCCTATTGTATCAGGGCCCACCAGGAGGAAGCTGCATCCTGCTGCATTGGCCAGGCACAGAATGCTTATTGAAATCAGCCCCAAATTGATGACAGGATGTGGCCCCCAAAGCTTCCAAATTAAAAAGAGTCCAGAACATAATGACGGCAGGGCAGTGAAAGCTGAGGGAAGTGGGCTGCAGGAGGGGCAGGGCAGTGGCCTCTGGGATCTCTAATAGGGTTGCTTGTGGCACATGTTTTGCAGCAGCTTCTCAGCATCCTCTGTTATCTCTTCCACAGCTCCAGACCCTTGGTTTCCTACTCTGCTCGTCTTTTGGTCTCTTTTTCTTTCTGATGTTACTATTGCGCTACCAATAAAACAGCCAATAATAACATGTCACGAAATGTACACACCACTACCTGGAAACCAACCCCTTGCACCTTCCTCCAACTTGGGAAGCCAAGGCAGGCAAAATGGTACTATTTTGTTCTTGCTGGAGTTGTGTGTGTGTTTAGCTGAAGGTGGAGATGGGTGAGTTTAGGGGAAAAAAAATCCTGCTCTTGTTTGTGGAAAAAGTTGACTCTTGCAGTCTATATGATATCCTGAAAAGAGGAGTGGTGGCTTTGACTTCAGGGGAACACCATTTTGGTGTGAGATGTGCCAGGCTGGGGCCTCTGGGTCTTGCTCTCATATGGCCCCCACTGTTCCCTTCAAAATAAGGACCTAGCAATTCATGTGCAAAGTGGGTGTTCTACAAATCTTAACTTGCCTCCCCCCACATCTGAAAGCTTGGAGGCTGAAAAAGTGAACGTCTGGGTTATCATTGGGTTAAAAGTCCACAGGAAACTGTGGCACAGTCTAGTGACCACTTGTTCACCTCAATCAAGTGATATTCAAGGCAAATAAACTAGTAGCTGAGGGGGAAAAAAACTCTTCCTTTATACTCTAAAAAGAATGACATCCAGAAAATCAAATGTTTCTCAAAGAGTCAACAGTATTTTTGATGATGGAAGTATGAATAATCACGCATATGGATTACATTTCCTTAAACCGTGTAGCACCTAAGATCTGAGAGGGAAGGGAGGGTGATAGTAAAAATGTTTTTCATGTTTTATTAAAACCTCAAGTTTCTGAGAACTACTTTTATGACTAACACACAGACATACACACTGAGGGGTGGAGAGAAAGGGAGAGGGAGAAGGGAGGGGTGAGGGAATGAATGGGGGAGAGCTTCTGTCAAACTGTCAAAGAATGAACATGCAAACCTTTTTCCTCCTCAGAGCTTCATCCGTGATCCATGCAGCCCCAGGTCCTCAGCACTGGCTTCAGTCGTTAGAAATCTACAAAGCACAGCAATATTGACTCACAAGCTCTGCTCACTCAGTGTGGGACCTTGACCTGTGCACTCTGATTTTACAGGAGTAGCTGTCCAAGGCTCCCAGAGTGTGAGCATCTGATGAAGCAAGATATGTGAAATGGACAATGTAATCATACCTAGACAGTGAAACACATGGGCAGCAAAAAGTCCATGCAGTGCAGTGCCTCTAACTTCAGGATCGCTGTGCAGCCCACCCGCTAATTCTTGCTCTACTCACGCCCTCCTGTGTGTCTCCAAGCAGACAACTAAGTCCCTCTCTCTATGCCCAGTGACTCATTTGCAGGTGGGATGGTGCCGCTATTAACACAGCCTGGGTCACACGGTGGAAATGAGAATGAAATCAATAGAGAATTGTGAAGTCCTTAGGACCAACTGTGGCAGAATTTTCCTTGAGCGAAAATGTAAGAGAACGAAAACAGACATAGAGATGGGGGCCGGGGAGAAACATGCCATCAGGGATCTAGAATGGTGTTAGGACCGCTGCCCAGCCTCAGTGTGGACTCTCTTCTTTTCCAGATGTTTTCAAAATAGCAAACTTTCCTAAAAGGCAGGGAATAGCATTTGGTACAAAAGGCACTTACAGAACCTATTCTGTGTACACAACCATACACTGAGGGGTTAATACCCAAGCTTAGGGAAACCTCTGCCATCCTGGAAGGTAGTGTGGGAGTGAAACTGAGATGGACAGAGGGGAACAGGGCAAGGGGCCTGGAGAGACATTTCCCTGCTGTGGCTTTGGCCCTAGGTAGACTGTGTGTGACCTTGGCCGAGCATTCACCATCCAGTTTGGAAAAGTGTAGACTGTGACAATAAGGTTATTGTGGGGAAAATGAAGCAGTGTGTGTAAACCCCAATCTCCTCCCACTCCACTTCTGGTCCAGTGCCCCCCTGGCTGCTGAGCTTGGAGCAGACAGGAACTGTCAGTGAATGAAAGAGGAAATCAGCAGGCCACTTCCTCTGCTCAATTAAAAAAAGAGGATTTTTGTGGAGACCACACTGCACTCACTCATCCCAAGTGCATTTCCTCCCCGTGACAGTGCCAGTTGCCAGCAGCGACCCAGTGACTAACTCTTCCTCCAGCAGCAAGAGCCAGCCAGCTCCTCTCTCAGTGCCCAGATTCCCACTGAATCCAGGTTCTCTGAGACATGGAGAAAATTTTCAGCTTTGGCTGCATCCATCAGTCACTAAAGGAGACAGAGAAAGCTAAGTGAAGGAGAGAGAGCCTGCAAAGTCCTTTTCCAGGTCCTTGCAGATGCGGAAGAAGGGAGGCAGTGAGTAAATCCAACCGCAGCAGTGAGAAGTTTGGGCCGAGAGGGTGGTGTGTGGGAGATGTGGGCAGCTCCTGGGCTGCTTCCTTGGTGTGGGGGGACAGCTCAGTGTGAGTCAGTTCCCTCTACTCCAGGCATCCCTGGCGACTGCATTCATTCTGGAGGGCCCTGTCATGTGGGAGCCTTTCTCCCTGCAGGGGCTTAGACACATTAGTGAAAGGGTAGTGTGTCATCGGTTTGATGACACATACGGTGGTTGAAGCACCTGGCTGCACAAGAAAGAGCTCCAGCAGACAAAGACCAGACACCAGGTCTGTGCCCAAGGCTGGGTGCAGCTAAGCCCCCACACTGAACCGGACAAGGACTGTCATCCAATCAATGCCCACCAGTTCCCGTCACTGCACCATACATGAGCTGGCTCCAAAACCCTTCCCTGAAGACAGTAAGCATGACTCTCAAAAGAACAGTACATCAGGGACACTATTAAATAAGCTATTTCTCCTCTTCTCACCTCCACTCCCCACTACACATGATGTAGTCTTGTAGGGATGGTGTCCACATTGGTTATGGGCTCTTTTGAGAACCACAGTAAAATCCTGGGTGAATGGTTGGAGCCACCGGTAAACAGCCCTTGCTCGAGTAAATAACCCCACCTATGCTGAGGCAGCAACGCTAAATGAAGTGGGTCACACAAGAGAAAGACACTAAAGGTGGAGGGGGATTTGTTGGGAAGCAGGGGTTTGGCAGAGTGGGAAGGACAAGAAATAATGGCGGACTATAAACAAAGTCTGTTATCTCTCTAAATATATATGTATGAGAAGATTTGTGAGACAATGTATTACCCTTTTACAAAGATAACCTAGAATCTGGTTTGCGTCCTTGCTCTGCTTCTAGTTTGCTGTGCAGACGTGGGCCCACTCCTTAGCCTGAGCTTCAGCTTCATCACTTCTTACAGGGATCGTCAAACAGTCTCAAAAGTTTGAAGACAGTGATTACGTGAGAGAATCACAATACCCGCCTCCTTATTTTTTACTCCAAGAAAATATCCATCTTCTCACTAGGAAGAGAAGTAACATTTAATATGCATATTCTCACTAGGAAGAGAAGTAACATTTAATATGCATCTTCTCACTAGGAAGAGTAATTAACAATTAAAATACATCTTCTCACTAGGAAGAGTAAGTAACATTTAATATCCATTTTCTCACTAGGAAGAGTAAGTAACATTTAAAAGTTGCTTCATGGAGCAGACCCTGATGACACAGGCCTGTCCTCACAGCTGCTTTGGAGAGGAAGGCTGGAGGGTGGCATCTGTGGCAACTGAGTGAGTTCAAGGGTAGCCTGGACAAACTGGTGAGACCCTGTTTCAAAATAAAAGTAAAAGAGGGTTGGGGATGTGTTTCAGTGATAGAGAGAGAGCCCTTGTCTATCATGTATAAGGCCAAGTACAGGGTGGGGGGTGAAGAGAAGGAGAGAGAGAGAGAGAGAGAGAGAGAGAGAGAGAGAGAGAGAGAG
>LOJH01004274.1:0-23296 GCA_001685095.1 Ellobius talpinus | reverse complement strand
TGTGTGTGTGTGTGTGTGTGTGTGTGTGTGTGTGTGTGTTTGTGTGTGTGTGAATGGTAAAAATCGGGAGGTCTGTTGGCCCTATATAATGACTTTTAAAGTTCTTCACATATCATTAACAAAGAAAAGCGAAAAAATACCCTATCCCTGTGTGGATGCTCAACAAGTGAGATGTCAGTGGGTGGGAATGGATAATCCTGTCTGGGAACACAGTCAGGGGTGATCAAGAACTGTAGTCCAGCCTACCCCAGGGCTTATTTACAGATCCTTTTGTTATAAAGTGTGTTATTCTTGCCCTGTTATGATATTAGCAATAGAATCAGTGTCACAGTTTAACAATAAGAATAATCCTTGGGAAAGTATTCTGTGCTAACTTTTGGAGCTTGCAGTCTGCAGCTAAGTGGGATTCTTTAATTGAAAGAGGAAATCTGGTGAACCTGCTGGTTTGCCTGCTGGGGACTGGGGCAGCTAGCTGCTTGTCTGTAGCAGTCCTGGTAATTAATAATACCCATAGGAAAGAGCTGCCATTGCACAGTCAACCAGGGGGTCTGAAGGCTAAACACATCGACCAACTTTGAGAGACAACAGCATCCTCTGTACCCTAGGAGACAATGTGTTTTAGAAATTTTGGATGAACAGCAGGGACAACACAAGGAAGTAAAGCCAAGCACATTCAGAATTAAAACAACCTCCCAATCCCTAACAAACAAAATGACTCCGGTCTCTGGAGACAAACATTTCTTTTCTCTAGGGCTCTGGAAAGTTTCTCTGTGAACCTGACCTTCCCACAGTACCCTTGCAAGCCAGTCAGTATTCTAAAAGTAGGTGTGGCCCAGAAAAAATAAATGAGTAACAGTTCTCAGCTTTAAGTCTACTCTTGCTCCAATATTCCATGTTAGGGGGATTATTTCTTTCCAGTTTTAGTCAAATGCATTGGCATGTTGGATCGCTGCTGGCTGCTAGAGATACCGAGATGAATAGAACCTAATGAGCTGAGATGAGGCCATAGATAATTTTATTTTAAGGAGATTGAGAGCCCAGAAGAAGGATGTAGCCATTCAGCCTGGAAGAGGGTGAGTCAGAGGAAGTTTTATAGGAAAAGTGGTATTTGAACCGGATCCCTTTTCTTTCTTTCCTTCCTTCACTACTTTCCACCTTCTTTTCCTTCCTCACTCCTTTCCTCCTCCTTTCTTTCCTTTTCGAGATAGGGTCTCACTATATCCCTGGTTGGCCTCAAATTTATCCAACTGAGGTTTGTCTTGAACTTCTGATCTTCCTGCCTCTAACTCTCTAGTGCTGGGCATATAGGCATGCATCAGCATCCTCAGTATGTGTGGTGCATGCCAGGCAAGCATTTGACCAACTGAGCTACATCCCTAACCTCTTGAATTTGATCTCGATGACAAGGAAATGGTCCCAAGCAGAGAGCAAATGGGCAAGGGGCTGAGAAAACCAGCAAAGAGCCTCATGTAGTTGGATAATAGGGGACCAAAGATGGGGTGGTATAAGATGCGTTTCCATGGGATACTGGGACTATGATAAAGAGAGTGACCTTTGATGGAACAGAGAGATTTTGAAAACTCTTGTAATGTATATAGAGTAGCAAAGAAAAGAGATTAGTACTTCAGGAAATAGATATTGACAATTAGAAGAGGAACTGGAGAAGCAAATGTGGACATTGGGAAGCTAGCGGAAGGCTAATGACATTCTCTGGAGAGTCTGCTGTAAATAGGAAGGAGGGGGCAGATTTAGGGCAATTTCAGAGGCAGAACTGACATGGCTTGCAAGTTGGGCATGGTGGGTAAACGAGAATCAATAATGGCTGAGAGTAGCATTGGGCAGCAGGTTCCAAAAAGAGGGAGGGAGCTGAGGAAGGCGATGGGATCCCAGGAGAGATAATTCAGGCTACTTGGGCTAAAACATAAACCCCCCCAGTTTCCCATTTTACCAGGTTATTTTAGCATCTGTTGGTTGAATTTTAATGTGAACTAAAATTATATTGACATCATAGGTTTTGTGCTGAGCTTGTGATGTGGATGCTGTTACAGAGGAGTCCAGAGCTTAGTCACTGGTGCCCCTTGCTACATTCCTAAAACGGGCATCTTCTCACCTGTTCTGTAATGAGTGTAGCCTCTTTTATTTACTTATTGTTTGACCAGAAGCTTATGAGTGTAGATTTATTATTATTTTTTAACAGAGTACTGAAACGCCTACCTGTCATGATTGGCCATGGCCTAGGGTAACTGCTCCGATTTCAAACACTGTAGCATCCTTTTCCTGACTGGTCCTGAGCCTTCCTCCACATCCACTTCCACTTTCCCTGGGTGTCAGCTCTGTATGCAGAGAGAGAGCACACAGTGGAGGTAGGCGATGCTGCTGACTGGGAGAGTGAATGAGGCTCCTCTGGCCTTTGTTTGTGTTGGCAGCTGGAGTTGTTAACACACTTCTTGCTCTAATTAAAATTCGAGTTTGTTAGGTCCTTGGTCAGGATTTGCTTAGGAATAGGCATGAATATCTTGTGATGGGACTGACAGCTTTCTCTAACTGTTACTGGGCCTGCTTATCTGTGATTTTACTCCCTATAGGTTTGGAAGAATAAGGCCAATCTGAGAATTTAATGCAAGGAAATAGTTCATTGTCTTTGGTCTTTTTCTTCCTTGTTCTGAAGTGTGAATCTTAAAATTTTCTGGAGAGGACTATTTCCCATTAAATATGCCTGTGTGTCCTGAGATACTCCCTGAGTTTACGTACTGTCCAGGTTAAGGAAAAAGTAGTAGATGGAAAAGATCATGGGTACAAAGCATTAGAGGATTGTGGGAAATAGACTGAAGGCCCCTTGAGGAGAAAGAAGAGATGGGAACAAACAATCATGGCAGCCCTGTCATATAGGCAGAAGGGTGGATTTTCCTTAAGTGTCATGGCTTCTTTCAAAGACTCCACCTAAATTCTGGAAGAGGCTTTACCTAGCAAAATGATGCCATGAATGTATATTCTGGGTAAAGTGTGTCTATTTTTATTATCGAGAGGGCTACCAAATTGTGTAAGCTAAAGACTCCACAAATCCTGGTTCTACTCTTACGTTCATAAAATAGAAAGGAGAGAAAAACCCTAATGTGAAGATTTTTGTGTTCCCTTTCTGCTCAGCATTGGTTTTTATCTGGCTCATTAACACCCTGCAATTTTAAATTCAGCTGTCTTCAAAGCAGGGAAGTTTGCGGGGCTGGGTGTAGAGGAGAGGGTGGGAGAGTGGTTTCAGCTGGCCAGTTCCATTCCGTGATGTGCGTGATTCCGGATAAACAAATGAAAACAATGCCTAATAGTTATTGTGATGCTGCCTTATTTATTTGAAGCCAAACAAAACAGTGATATGTCATTTGACGCTAGATGGCTAGGCTTGCTCTATTTTGGATACATATGTGAGATTTAAAATTAGTCACCACAGTGTGCAAAACAGTCTAAAAAGGAAAAGAAAAAGAAATTAAGGATCTGAGTATGAATACAAAAGCACACAAAGCCCCTTATAAAACAGGAACCCTGGCAGAATGCCCAAGGCTTGTGGGGTTTTGGACCTTACTTCAGCCACTTGAAATTGGCACTCGAGTGTCATTTTCCAGAGGCATAATCAGAGAGGCCAGGTCTCTGTAGGCTCTTCAGCTTTGTTGATTCTTTTCGGTTTATTATTAAATTGTCATGTTGTTTCCAGTGTGTCGGCACAGCCCTCTTGTTTGAAGCACACTTCCGTTCATTATGAGTTCTGCAGGACCCCCGTGAGGTATGATGTCACCTTCCTCAGCCTGCTCTCTCCGTTGGTGACACTGAGAATGAGATAAAGCTGGCCTCAGGTCTCATATTCAATCAATGCCAGGGTTAAGGCTCAGCCATGGCTGACAGACTGGCCAGCCCTGTTCCTGGCTTTCCAGATATTTGGCTTTTGTGATTTCCTCACTATGTGTATTTTTTCCACCTACGATTTTTTTTAAATAAAAAGAACCGAGGCAAATGTGTTCTTATCTTAGCTGCCTCGAATCCTGAAAAGACCCACAAGGGCTATTTACTGGTGATAAAATACAAGTGCCTTGCTGTGGGATGAGATCAATAAGTAGCGTTCTCTAGACTTAGTGCTGAACTCCAAGGAGATTAAGTTTGTTCCGCCTCCACTGAAGATTCTTCTCCCTTTAGGAACAAGCTGTCACACTCCCATCCAGTTCACAGGCTGAGTTCTGCTACTGGGACAGATGGGCAGCCCCTGTGGCTGTGACATTTTACAGCCCTTCCATTGTGATCACTGCTGACATCCCGACACCGGGCAGTTCAGTAATGGTGATCTTGGGGCTCATTCCTTCTGGAGACATCTGCTCTTCTCCTTCGGCTCCTTGGTTTGGCGATGCTGTGAGCACGCTGCTTGTTTTTTACCAGAGCTCATCTTTCATCTGGGTCCTGAATCTGTATGGATGGAGTCGGGCTTCAATTAATTCAGATAATTCCGAATCGCAACTGGCTTCAGGAGACAAGGAGGTCTAGGCTTCTTCTCCATACCGAATATAAGTAACTCTGTGCCGTGAGGCTATATGAACATCTGCAAAATGGGCTCTTTATGCTTTTTAAAAAACATGCACTGTAGTGGAACAGAAGTGTAATATAACCATTAGCATTAGTGTCAGTGTAACAGCCTCTGAATTGCATATTGGTGGGAAAATATTGATAGCAAAGTGTAAACAACCGCAAATGGGAAAAGCAATACAGCTTCCTGCATGGAACCCGTAATTTACAATGAAACAGGCTCCTTTGGAAGGACAAGAAGTAGAGGTAGGCACATCCAAAGTCACAGAATGAAGAGAGTGATTCTACTGCCTGCCTGGCCTCAGGAAGATGAAAACTGAGAAGAAAGAAAGATAAATGATGCCATCGATGGGGCACCTGGCACATGACCAGTTGGTTATGGTACAAATCCTGTTAGCCACAGTTGAGGCCAGCAAAAAGTCTCACATGTTAACATTTGATGTGCTCTAGCCATGCAAATCTTGGTTATAGCAGTGACACTTTTGGCAGCTCCACATTCTACTGTGAGGGGATGTCCCTGTGAAGGAAAATGTCCTTACAGACAGGAAGTTCTGTATTTAGATGAGGGATGACATTTAGTTTAGTGAATTTTCATCCACTCGCACAGAGTCCCTAGCTCCAATTTCCTGCCTTATAAAAGGGTTGAGCAAAATCACTCCTTCTCCTCATTCTTCATTTAATGGGATCATTAATGTGACACACAGTGAGATAAGAGCTGTGGGCACTTTACTAGTGTGGCCCTTGTGAAACAAAACAGATGTTTGTAACGATTCTTTGTTGAGCTTTTGTTGCTACAAGTGTCATCATTCTGGGGCAAACATGGAGAATGACTGCCAGGAGGGAGACTGGTAGCAGTGGATCAGGGGCTAGGGCTGTTATTCGGGTAAAGACCAGGAGTCATTTGGGGAAGCCAGACCCCTTAAAGCTGATTTGGGGTGAATGTCATCACTGGTGTTATTCAGTTTTCCTCTGCTGAATGCCAGCCAAGGAGGAATTGACACTGTTCAGGGAAAACATCTCCTTATTCCTGAGGATGGCCCAGTGCCTTCTCTGAGTCTGTGGGAGTCCAGATGAATCTGTGGGAGTGTCTGAGGTACATGAAGTACCAAATGTCTCCTGGTTCTGACCATAGTGCTCTTTTCTATGACTTTATAGTAAGGAAACAACTCTCATGTGTTTTATTTTTAGTTTTTTAAAATACATTTTAATTAAAATAAGTGACATTACTTTCCCTCCTCCCTACCTTCCTTCAGTCCCTCCCAGATATTCTCCCTGCAAATCCTCAGAATGACTAAGATCAAAAACACTGATAATAGCTTATGCTGGAGAGGATGTGGAGTAAGAGGAACACTCCTCCATTGCTGGTGGGAATGCAAACTTGTACAACTACTCTGGAAATAAGTACGGTGATTTCTCAGAAAATTGGGAACCCACCTACCTCAGGATTCAGCATTACCACTCTTGGGCATATACCCAAAGGATTTTCAATCATACTACAAGGACATTTCTTCAACTATGTTCATAGCAGCAACTATTTGTAACAGCCAGAACCTGGAAACAATCTAGATGCCCCTCAACCAAAGAATGGATAAAGAANCTGGTGGGAATGCAAACTTGTACAACTACTCTGGAAATAAGTACGGTGATTTCTCAGAAAATTGGGAACCCACCTACCTCAGGATTCAGCATTACCACTCTTGGGCATATACCCAAAGGATTTTCAATCATACTACAAGGACATTTCTTCAACTATGTTCATAGCAGCAACTATTTGTAACAGCCAGAACCTGGAAACAATCTAGATGCCCCTCAACCAAAGAATGGATAAAGAAATTGTGGTACATTTACATAATAAAGCACTACTCAGCAGTAAAAAAACAATGGCATCTTGAAATTTATATACAAATGGATGGAACTAGAAAAACCCATCCTGAGTGAGGTAACCCAGACCCATAAAAATGAACGTGGTATGTATCCACTCATAAGTGGATACTAGCTATAAAGTAAGGGATAATGAGCCTATAGTCCACGACCCTAGAGAAGCTAAGTAACAAGGTAAACCCTAAGAGAAATATATATATATATATATGTATATATATATATATGTATCCCTGGGAAGGAGAAACAGATAAGATCTTCTGACAAAATTGGGAGCATGGGAGTTTGGGGCAGGGAATGGAGGGTGGAAAGGGAGAAGGAGGGGAGAAGAGGAAGGAAAAGAACTTGCGGGAATGGAATAGTCGTGATGGAGAAAAGTCAGAGATGGAGAGCAAGGAAAGAGATATTTTGATTGAGGGAGCCATTATGGGGCTAGCAAGCAGCCTGGCACTAGAGAAATTCCCATGAATCCACAAGAATGACCCCAGCTAAGACCCTAAGCAATAGTAGGGAGGATGCCCGAACTGGCCTTGCTCTGTAGCCAGATTGATGACTATCTTAAATGTCACATAGAATCTTCATCCAGCAACTAATGGAAACAGAGGTAGAGACCCGCAGTGGAACATTGGGCTGAACTCCCAAAGTCCAGTCGAAGAGTGGGAGGATTGAAAATATGAGCTAAAAGGTCAAGACCATGATGGGGACACCCACTGAAACAGTCTACCTGAGCTAGTGGGAGCTCACCAACTCTGGCTGGACAGGGAAGGAACTAGCATTGAACCAAACTAGACCTGCTAAATATGGTTGACAGTTGCATGGCTGGGGCAGACTGTAGGGCCAATGGCAGTGGCACCAGGATTTATTCCTACTGTTTGTACTGACTTTTTGGAACCCATTCTCTTTGGATGGATATCTTGCTCAGCCTAGATACAGTAGGGCAGGCCTTGGACTTTCCTCAAAATAATGTGCCTTACCCTCTCTGAGGAGTGGATGGGGAGTGGGGTGGGGGGAAGTAGAGGGAACGGGAGGAGGGGAGGGGGTGGGAACTGGGCTTGGTATGTGAAATGAAAAAAGATAGTTTGTTTTCTTTTTTAAAAAATAAAATAAAAATGTTTGCATGTCATATTATTTAAAAAATATATTTTAATTAAAATAGAGTGACATTGTTTCCCACTCCCTACCTTCCTTCAGTCCCTCCCAGGTATCTCCCCCACAAACCCTCATACTCTGTCCCCCCCACCCTCCAGCTGATCGCCTCTTTTTCTTTGATTAGTATTGTTACACACATATATGTGTGCATAAATATATAAACACAATCTGCTGAGCTTGTTTTTGGTGCTTGTGTGCATACGGCATCAGGCTTGACCACTTTGTATTGGATACCAAGTAAGGGGCTCATCCCAGGGAAAGGCTAACCGAATTATCTTTCTGGTGTTGAACTGATAATGAAAATATGGTCCATATTCACAATGGAACACTGTGAAGCTGTAGAGAAAAATGAAATTCGTGGGTAAATGGGTAGACCAGAAAAAATGTTGGGTGAGGTAACACAGACCCAGAAAGACAAATGTTGGGAGTTCTCTCTTATCTGTGGCTCCTAGCCCCAAACCTTCAGTTGTGAATATGTAACACAGAATAATCACAGAAACCAGGAAAGCATAAAGGGGCCATCGGTGGGGCCTGAAAGGGGAACAGAAGAAGATAGGTGATATGAAGTGAGAAATTGAAAAACACAGAGAAGGCTTCAGCTGGGGAGGATGGAAGGTGGCCATAGAAAAAGCAAATCACATTAAGGTTGTTTGATAAAGCCTCAAGGAATCATATTATTTTATATTTGCCTAAAATTATAGACGATACTTACAAGTATATATGTATACATATAAACACGTGAGCACTCGCAAACACACACACACGAGTTATGATACTTGGCCTGACAATGTGACCCACAGGCACAAGAAACCCTGTTTTAAATGGTTAGCACGCTAGTCCAGTGACTCTGCGAACAATATAGACGATTGATGTAGCCCTTGGTTACCTCTCAAGGGTTGGTGGTAAGCCCCTATTGCTGAAGGTACCACATACTCATGACAGAGGACTTGGATGATTTGAGCTGGATAACCAGAAAGTCTTTTTCCTGAGGTCCAGCCTCCATAGTACCAGAAAATAATGCAAGTTGCCAAAGGAGGGAGGCAATTCATCCTGCTGTGACACCTATGAGCCACAATAATGTCCAGCATGACATGCTATTCATAAAGGTGTAGTAAATGGTACTCATGTGTTGGTGATAACCAATAATTGACCAACGGTTTTGTTTGAAGCCTCATCACAAACAACATGAAACTGTGATTTCTAAATAAGTGGAAGATATGAAGGCTGGTTCCTTGGAGGAGAAAGTTCTAAACTGTCCTGTTCTATGGCATTCGATGCTATGGGGTGTTTTTCTGGCTTAATTATTGCTGATGATAACATCTGTGGGAAGTTCAAGAGTGTCCTGCCATGCTCCAGATAGCAGTGTACACTTTGCTCCCTGTCAAAGTTTCTAAAGCACGCGTTCTCCACTGTGATGTTACTGGGCAACATAATAGTGGCCGTGAATGAACAAGCAGATTGTTTTCTCTCTGGGATCTCTGCCTCATGAAAAGAATCTCCATAAGGATTTGAGGTTCATCATGAGAAGATATCCATAAGGTAACAACAAATGGAGGACCCTCTAAATCATTTAAGTTGTGTTCGAGGAGAACTGGCTTGTTTTGAACTCTGAACTTGTGAAGCAGGGCTTTGTAAACAGATCTGTGCGTAAGAGGGATCTCATTCATAATTATCTTTACCATGGGCTGCTGAGTAGATGGGATCATTTTTGGGGTAGGATTATCTCTGTGTTGGTTATAATGTCTTTATTTTCTTTGTGCAGGGATGCATGTAGAATCTAACAGACTGTAAGTGCAAGGTCCAAGGCAGTCCCTTAATACCTGCCATTTCATTTGTCCTTTGTAAAGACCATGACTGTGCTCCTAACCTCTTCCTGGGAAGAATAGCAATAAGAGATTCTGCTCTCAACAAAAAATGAGCTCAAAAGGTGGAGGGGAGATGCAGGAGGGATGAGGTTGTATGTTGAACCTTTGAGCCCTGTCCCACTTTATGGTACATGAATGTTTCCAGAGAAGTCAGAGTTATTCACCTACAGGAGAATTAGGGTAATAGTATCAGGAAGACAGAGAGAAAGGCACAACCAGTTTCATACTTTGACTTCCAAAACCAGGCCTCAAAATCCACGTGAGAAATGGTTGTTCTGAAAGTTAAATCTATCTATTTCTGAGAGGCAACTTCTGTAAAGCTAACACAGGCATCCTGAGATTTAAAGAGAGGACCTTGAAGAGAGCTTGACATACAATCTGAGCCAGAGTTCTAGGCAAGAAATGAAAGTGGCTTTGTTTCTGAATTCCAGCTACACAGTAGAATCACACGGAGGAGCTGTGGAAATGCACATACCCAGGCTTCACTCCTGGCCAAGTAAAGCAGAATCCAGGAGGCAGGTCACTGGGCACCAACTCTTAAAACTAAACAAATGAGTCTCTAATCAAGCCAACAAAACTCCTTGACTTTCCTGATGTGCACAGAAGATTGGGAAAACCACAAGTGAGAAAACTCAAGACCATTTAGATGTGGGAAGCAAGAGGCATGTGTGTGGAGACCGAGTTTAGGATTAGGATAAAAACGATCCAGGTATTCCTCAGGAAGAGGCTGTTTCTCGTTTCAAAATGGACTAACCCCACTTATGGCTGACATCAGTAGCTGTCAAAGAGTTGAGGCCGATGACATCATCATTTGTTTATGTGACTATGAGGACTTACGTGGGCCATATTTCACATTCTCTTGGGGAAGGACATTACATAGCCCTGTACTCGTATGTCATCCAGAACAGAAGAGTGGAAATGGAGCAGATCTGTGCCAGGAGAGTGCAGCATCTCGTTCACACTGCAGTCGTGGACATTGCCAGTTTCAATGGCCATCAAACATGGAACGTGCCCTTAACATCTTGAAGTACGTTTCACAAAATGTAACATCTGAGCTTGGCGGGAGACAGCGGGGATTTGATTCCTTTGAAAAATCATTCCTTTTTTATATGAAGAAGGTTTAGCTAAAAAAAATAAAATCTAATGATGGGCACTGACTTTACAAAGAAGATGAATTGTGTGTGCACAGCCCCTTCTAACAAGAGATTACCATGGAGACTGTTTTAAACAATGCTTGAAGTACCTGAGTATACATTAGGCTTTAACACTACAGTTTGGTGAAATTGAGGTATTGTTTCCTTACATAAAGTGAGCACTTAAAATTATAATTAGTAGACTTAAATGTTAAAGGAAAAATACAAATGAAGATACATACAACTTTTACTGCCAATTTTAAATGGCAGAATTGATTTTTTTAAAAATACAATGTGTTAAAATGGTTTTTATATATAAATTAAAATACTTCTTTTCTCAGACAACATTCAGGTTTCTAAAAATTTATAATGATGGAAAGCTTAGAAAGATCATAATAGTCATGCTTGCATGACTGCAACGTTAATTAAATGAACAAAAAACCCACCAAGGTGTGTGTTTCATACAAAATATATCTAAAGAAAGACAGAAAAGCTAACTAGGGGAAAAATTGGAGATTATTGAATCCACCTCCGTGTCCATATGTAGCCATTATGAGTAGAAATGTTTCCAGTACAGGAGATTTAATTTTTACCAAAAGAAATCTTAGGAATGTCACAGGTGGTGATTACGCTTGGAACACAAAAATAAATTCTCATGTACCTTCTGCCAAATCAGCTGCCATTGAGAGAAACAGCACCAGGCCTTCCAAGACCCTGCTGGATCAGTTCCTTATTTGAATCAGATTATGCTATTATGAGAAATAGTCTTATTTAATGAGAATATAATTATTTTTATTGTGACTAGTCACAGCCATAATGCAAATGACTGAGTGTGTCAAGGAGCTGGCTGGCTCTGGAATCACCTTTGCTGCCCACCTTCCCTGGGCTTCAGCTTTCTCGGTGATATTCTGAGGTGGTATTTCAGTGCTTGTCATGGGGTTTTGACAGAATAGCCAATAAAAAAGGGGTGTAAATCTGTTCTCAAGCAAACAAAACCAGCCAGGAAGAGCGAAGAATTAACTGCTCATATAAGGAGCTAAGACCAAATCAATCAGCAAATTCCTACATTGTAGTAGTTTATAATGTTCTTTTCAAAAGGTTTTCTCCCTCCTCCAATTAGAGCACAGGATTTCATGTTAAACTATACTCTTACAAGGAAGAGCAACTGTTTCAGTAAATAATCTTCCAAGAGCATACCTCATTCAGCACTTAGAAGAAACTCGTACGAAAATCCAAACATGTATTTTCTCTGGTAATCTGTATTAGTCATTTTTCTGTGGCTGTGATAAATACCATAATGGCAACTGACTTACGGAAGAAAGGGAGAAAGAGTTTATTTTGGCTTAGGGTTCCAGAGGGAGAGGCTGTCAGTGTTAGGGGAAAGCATGGTAGCAGGAGGTCAGGTAGAAATCTGTGCGATCTCATCTTCAACTGTAAACCCAAGCAGAGCGCAGAGACTGGAAATGGGAACCAGGCTAGGAATCCCAAAACCTGCTCTCAGAACATACTTTCCCCCAGCAAAGGATTGCCTCTTGAAGGGTCTACAACCTCCCCAAACAGTGCCAACAAACCAGACCCAATGTGTGACTCTCTCCTTGCCTTGGCTTCTCTCTTATCCGATAATCTACTGTTCTTTCTTTCTTTCCAACAAATGTTTAACAGCTTGAAGTATATATAAAATGAATTTTAGTTGTCTGTATTTCTCATTTCCCTCTCTTATGCCCTCCTGTCCCCCTTTCTTGCTGGAACACCTCTTCTCAAGAAATCTCCCTTCTTCCTTCACGTCTTCTTTTTTTGTGTGTGATCCACTGAATTTAATTATGTTTCTTGAATGAGAATGGGTGGGAGGTTATTTCCTGAAGCAAGACTGATATATCAAGGCCTAGGCCACTGAAGAAAACGATTCTCCTCTCTCAGAGACCAGTAACCAGCAATGGCTCCTCAGGGAGAGGTACGGTCTCTCAGGCCCTCTTCTCACCATGCTTTGTGCCCCATCTTGTGCGGAAAAGTTCAGTTACAGGGAGTTCATGAGGACAACAGCGATGCTGTGTTCAGAAGATGCCTTTGCACTACACATTCTCCCTACTCTGGCTCTCACATTTGCTCTTTTGGATCACTGATGTTTTCCGAGCCTTGGAAGGGGTTGTATAGATGTCCCACTGAGGATCAAGTGCTGTACTATTCCTTATTCTTAGCACTGTGGTCAGCTAGGGCTTCCCCACTAATTGTCATCTACTAGAGTCAGAGACTCTCTGTTACAGGCATTATGCAGCAGTAATCTATGGGCATAAACACAAACATTCAGAAGGCAGTTTAACAATGTGACCATTTAGCAAAACAGTAGTCACAAGCAATGGACTAGGCCCTATGACATCCCTGGTCACAGGCTCTGGATCAGGTTACAAAAGCAGGCATGTGTTCCCTTTTGGGGCACAGTTCTCAACTGCTAATCCACTGTTAAACTGTGTCATTGATTTAAGTCATAATGTCTAAGGTTCTTTTTTTAAGTTCACAGATGTCATACCATATATTATCATCTTATTTCAACTTAGTTTACCAGGGACTCATATTTTGTGCCCCCACTATTCTACAGTCCTCGGTAGCTACAAACAGTGTCTTTTGTAACCCGAAGGCTCTGTCCTTCATTATCTAGTTCTAGCCATGAAGAAAACATAGTCAGTGGCTCAGAATGACCAATAGAGGCTTTGGACTCTTTGCAGTCATGGTCTTAATTTTGGAGGTAGCTCAGCTTCTTTTGAGCAGTTCCATGAATATGTTCACTTGTTTTCCTCACCATACTTGTTGAGCTCCTCTATGCCCAGCACTGTGCCAAATACCTTATTGGTTCCTTAAGGTGTTTATAGTTAGAGAGATATCAGATAACTCTGCTATAATGCAGGGCTGCATACACGTAGGGCATGGATACTGTCGGACTGTGGGAGATGAATCCCCAAACCAAATAGAAGATAGGAAGGAGAAATTACAGAGATGAGAAAGCTTAAAACAGAGTTGCAGTTATTATTGGAATTGGTTAGATGAGCAAAGGAGGGGAAGGAAAGACGGCCTCCTGAGGAGAGATTTGTACATGTAGAAAACCAGAACGAGAAAATCCGTGTCGTACTGGGGATTGTGAGTATGGGTTGTGCTGGGATCCCAGGGATCACGTTGAGAGTGCAGAGGGGTGAGAGGGGTCTCTAGAGCAGCTGGAGGCACACCAGGGGCACACCTGCTGCATGCTGGGAGTTCATCTGCATTCCCGATATTCAGTTGACCAACTTGGCCTCTGTCTTACTTTCCCCACTCACATTCCTGGGCCTCTTCATGTGAGCTGATGGTTGTAATAACTTTTCTTTTTTTCTTTTATGCAGGGGTCACGTATCATCCTGCTTGTTTGTGTCTAGTCTCTTCTAGGTCCTGATGGGTGCGCAATGATGACATGGGTGTGTCTGCACAGGTGGAAGGTTATATGTGTGCTAGATCTTAGTTCTTGAATTACTGAATTGGGTCCAGAAACAACATAGTCTTAAGAACTCACTACCATGCTCCAATTATCTTTTACATGCTTTTCAGGGTTACTTTGTGCTATCATGTTTGATGGTTAGAATAGAGCATCTTTGTTACTGACGGTAAATGACTAAGATTTAAGTTTTCTACGGCTTGCAAAGATTAACCATTCTTTTAAGGACCCAGTCTTTGCAGGATTCCAGGACTGGTCTTATGTAATTTAGTGTTTCCCCCTTCTTAGAAATCTTTACCCATAGCATTTTGTCATGCCTTAAAGATGAGTTTCTGGAGTTATAGGGGAGAAACAGTAAGAAGAGGACATATTTATGACTTCTAGGCATAGTGCATGTAGTGAGAAGGCTGGTGTTTTGTTTTGCTTTGCCAGGCTCCTTTGAACTCTCCCTGGCTTCCTTTTTTCTTTAAGGCTTTGTCCCATCTACCATTACTTGGTCAGCCCCAGCTGTGAATTTGTGCTTACTGCCGGATGATGGCTCTAATTGTTTTTGACAATGCCTTGAGGAAACATATTTCTGAAACATCTGATTCTACTGAGATCTTTTTGCCCAGGTCAGCTCTGAGGCTTCTCTCATCCCAGCAGGTCTCTCTTTTGCTTTCTTCTCATTTCTCTTGGGTTCACCTTTTGAGGTGGAGTGTCCAGTGTTTCACTTGTATCTATCGTAGCTTTGCTACTCTCCTTTGGATTGCTCACTGTTTGGGATTTCTCTTGTTTTCAATAACAACTCTGAGCTAGAACATTTGTTGCTGTTGCTGAAGTTCTTTTAGAGAGAGATGCAGAACTCTTAACTCCAATCAGCATCTTCTCTTCCTGAAAAGAGCATCCCCATTGCTCTTATAGAAATGAGCTCAGGGTCAGCAGATGATAGTGTGCCCGTCATGTTTTATGTTATGGATAGATATATCGTCATGACTTCTCAGCTTTCCCTCCTGGTGTTTGGTGTTTGTCTAATGAGATCACCCAGGACAGTATGACTAGACCCAGTGTTCTCAGCCTGAGAGACTGTAGGCTAGTGGAAGATGGGGGACCTCAAGTGCATTGCCAATCTTGGTTGGAAGAGAGCTTCTGCAACAGTAGGTAAGGCATGATGAGCAGGACTGGTGGACTCCTGCCAGGGAGAAGCCATCATCCTGGCCCAGGAGCTAAAGAAATGATGGGTTCTGTCACCTTGCTGCACTTGCTTGGAGTAGAGCATCCATCACATCAAGCTGTTCTTAAACATTTCCTTGAATAAATGTTCCTCTGTCTTCTAGATGCCTTTAGGAATTTCCCGGTGACTTTAAACTGTTATTATTGTGATCGCTAGAAATGTAATAATCCCTAGTGATGGTTGTTTTGCTGGAGAAAGAGTCCACAGAGATCTGTATACTACCACTGGGGAGTATTTCATTAAAAGAATGTATGTCATAGACTCCAACTTCAAGCTGAGTGTAGTTCCGTCTTTGTTTTCATTGTGAGAATCTTAGTTTCTACAACCCTATAAATTTGCTACACTTGTCACCAGTGCCACTTGCTTTTACATATCCTAAAATACTTGCCAGAGATATGCTTTTTTTTGTACACGATTTCTATTTTGTGGTTAGATGAGTCTTACTTATTGCTCGGCTGGATTTTCACTAAGGGCTTATTCTACAAGGGTCCAGTGCTAAAATATCATCTCTCTCAAATTCCATTTTCATGAAACCAGCTCTGCATAAATGTTTAGTTCCGTATCTACTTTATTCAGCTCAAAGAGTCGGGCTCTTTCTTCTGTATGATCCATTTTATTCCATGGCCCTCCTCAAAGAGTCTTTTAGCCGGGAAGGTCATGCAAAGGTTCTAAGTTTCGACAGCGATTCATCAGACTTCCTTAGTCTATTGGCTTCAGAGTCTCTCTTTAAAATCCCTCATCTCAAGCCAGTGAGATGGCTCAGCAGGTGGAGGTGCTTGCTACCAAGCTTGTTGACTAGAACTCAAACTCTGGGAACCACACAGTGGAAGGAGAGCAGCGACTCCTGAACCTTGTCCTGTGAGCGCCACATGTGTGCTGTGGCATGTACTCATGTCATTCCTCATGTAATAAGTAAATGAGCAGGGTGACACCGTTGTTCATATTTATCATGGTCGAATGCTAACTTTATTCAGTGGAATATGGTGGTGGCAATAAGCTCTGCTTCATTGTCAAATTTTAGTTTATTTTCAATAAAACTCATCTGAAATCTACATATCTTTAAACACAACATCTACTTGTTAGTTTTCAACATAGCTTAAGGGAAAACACGTTCATCACTCTAAAACATAAGTCCCAAACTTAAAAAAGCAACAAAAAGAAAAAAAGTAAAATTTCTGTCCAATTAGGCTCAAGACTTCTGTGACCCTTGAAGGTCATGGTGAAATCTGTCTCCCAGACTACCCATCGATGTCCATCATCTGACCTCATTTGTTGTTACATACTATTATTAGTATTAGTATTACTGGTAGTATTACTGCTGTTTTAGTTTTAGTTTGGGCGTGCAGTCTTCATCAGAGGGCAAGCGTGCTGGAGGAAGACACTGTTATGGCTGTCTTTGAACTGACGTTTTCCAGTGGAGCACCTGAACGGCTCAGCAGACATTGGAACATGCCGAGCAGCTCTTTCATGGTTACTGTAGACTGACTCCTGGCTCAGTGACTCCTTTCAAATAATAATGGTACCAAATTTGTTTCATACAAGCTGCATTCCAAATGACACGACTCACTTTAGTTCATGTTTAAAATATCTTATAAGGTGGGCAGTCCAAATCTTATTTCCATGTCTTTGATGTGAAAAAAAACTTCTTAGAGAGGTGAGCTATTTGTTCAGGACCATGGGGCTTATAAACTACAAAATCCAAGACGTCTATCTCTTATAATTCTTTCATCCTGCTCCAACTGTTTCCTGAATGAAGGTGAGAGCCCCAGGTGACCTTCCAGAGATGGGAAGAATCCCACAGTATTAGAAACTACGTGACATTTCAAAAGCACTCGTTGAAATTTGATGTGAAATTTCATTTGACATGTTTGTAACAGCTTTAATTATTTAATCAATTTGATAACAGAATATTTAAAACAGCAACAAGCATAATTGGGCATAGACAAGTTTATCCATAAATCAGACATTTTGCACCTTAGTTTTCACTCTTCAGTTCTGTTTTGTGAACTAATTGGCAATATTGGATGAGGATTTAGGATGTAGACAGAATATAACAGGTGGAGCAATCATATCTTCAGATGGAAATTAATTTATATATAAACACAAATACACATGCGTATTCATCGCCTCTGATCCTGCCAAGAAAAGAGCCCCAACAGTGTGGTTAGCTGTAATTATGGCTAAGTGTCATCAAACAATTTTGGCATATTCTGGTGCCCCTCTGGAATCACAGTGGCCTCTCTGTTCTTGATCTGCTAAGCACGTTTTAATCTCTCATGAATTTGTCCTTGCGGGTATTTTTTTATGCTGTTTGGTTTGTCAGAAAAGTAATTTGACTACATGCTGCAACTCATTTTGTGATTTGGGGGATGTTGTGAAAGCAGCTATCTGGCGAGCCAGACGGGAACAAAGTGTGTCAGTATGATTTATAGGAATTGCCGTGGCTGCTGCGATGCATAGACAACTCTATATACTCCAGTGTGCATGCGTAAATGCCTTTGCACAGGAGTTGTCTCACTCAGATTTCCCGAGTTTTCTAAATGCTTTCATAATTGCATGGTTGTTTTTGAGTGTTTGAGCAGAAGGAGCATTGGATTACTTAGTGCTCTCTTTTGGAATGCAGTTTTTAAAAACTTGTTTGAAAATCATAAATCAAACAGATAACTACTTTGACATTTTACTAGACTGTAGTCTTGGCTGAAGGAGACTACCGGACAATATTTGTCCCCAAAGTCATTTTGAGTCTTCTTGGTACTCTCTATGGTAAAATGTACAGTAGTAGGTAAAACACTCAAAACTGGTGAGAAGTCTTCACAGTACCTATTTTCCTTATATATCAAGAGCAAGAAAATGTTGTGATGAAGATATTCCATGCTGCATTCAAAAGAAGTTAGGAAAAAGGAATTGCACATGGTTTTTCAGTAATTATTTAATTTAGAAGTCAATGTAATTTAAAATAGAACATGGTGCATGTTTTAAAATTTAGTCAAAGTTAACTAGCTTGGTATTTGTAAGTTATTTCAAACTAAGATTAAAGTTGTTTTGACCATACACAAAAAAGAATGCCCATGTTTTTCTTCCTGCAGGATAACAACAACTAGTTATAAATGATATCAATTTATCATAAATAACCAATGATCTCAAACTATATTTATGTTACCCACCAATGAGAACAATTACTACGATTTCAGCAAATATTTTTTTACCAGACATCTAATTATACATTCTCAAGCATATTTAATAAAATTGGACCAAAGTAAATATGTAATCCTGTTTCACTCATTAAAATACTGTAGACATTGTTCTGTATTAATAAATACAGATTTTTATATTACTGTACAGGTTAAAAGTATTTTGATATATAGATACTCCATAGCTACATTAATGAAATTTCAATTATTTTCCATTTTAAGCCTTTATGAAAAACATAGTTTCATAGATAAAACATATGAGAATCCATGTGTATTTTATCCAACAACTTTATATTTTCTATGTGTGAGACATTATTTCAGGAATTGGTGATGTAGCAGTGAATGAGACATTGAAACCTTTGTTTTTATAGACTTTATGTTCTTTAAAAAGATTGGGTACTTATTTAACGTATATAGGTGTTTTGTTTGCAAGTCTGTCTATGCACCATGCCCACGGAGTCACAAAGAGGGCACTGGACACTGTGGATTGGAGTTACACACAGTTGTCAGTCACTATGTGGGTGCTGGAAATTGAACATGGGTCATCTGGGAGAGCAGCCAGTGCTCTCAACCACTGAACCATCTTTCTAGACCCAACCATAACTTCTTGAGAAGCCAAATAAATAACCCAGCCCGTAACAAAATATTATGTGCTTGAAAAAGACAAAGGAGGTAAATATGATGGTAACTGAATGAGACCGTGAGGTAACATTAGCTGTTAGTCTTATGTTGTATAATTGCAATACTCTTAATTGTCAATTTAATAGAATCTGGAATCATGAAGCATGATTATTAAAAACTCAGAGACTGAAATTGGGGGTCAACCTGAAGATCAGAAAAGCAAAAACAGTCAGCTACTGGCTCTTATCTTGACCTCAGTCTGAAACGGCGATCCTGCCTCCAGGAATCTCAGAATGAGACTGTGTTTGAGAGCTGTTTCTTCCCGTTTTATGATCCTCTCTAGGGCTGGACTTAAAGGCGTGCACCATCCAGTTTCTATGGCAAACTAGTGTGGCTACTGGGATAATTAATTAATTAGTGTGGCTACTGGGATGTCATTGCTGCTTGGTCTGAAAGGCAATGGTAGATAGGCCTTTCTATATGCCTGTGGACAATTGTCTTGGCTGATTAATAATTGAGGTGGGAAAACCCATCTTCTGAGGATTACATCATTTCCTGGTTGGGATCTCAGACTACAGAAGCAGAGAAAGGGCACTGAGCATCAGCATACAATCATGCTCTGCTCCTGATTATGGCTGTGGAATGACTGGCTGCTTTAAATTTACAGGTCCTTGACTTTCCTACCATGACGGGATTTACCCTTTGATTGTGAAGAAAGATAAGTCCTTCTCATTTAAGTTGCTTTATCCAGGGTGTTTTATTTACAATATCAAGAAAAGAAACTAAGAAACATTTATTCATGGAGGGTAGCTTATACCACCCAAGAAATTTGTGAAATTTGCCTAACTGCCCTCACCTTGTTAGCACACCCATTCCTTCACTGGCACTGGAGCCTACTTTTTTTTGGGATTCCATCATATACAGAAGACCAGCTGAGACATCTAGAGGGTGGGGCGGGGGTAGAGATTCATTCCATAACTTCTGTGACTCTAGAGTACGCTGACTAATACACCTGAAACTCAGAAATCCTAGAAAACCTCAAGACTCACAAAGCTTCTTTCCAAGGCTGTACAAGTTACAAGCAATTATTGGGAGAGATGAAGCTCTCCGGAGGTGCTCCCTGCATTTTGGACAGGGTCCAGACATAAGTTACAGGATGTTTGGAGAAGCACGCAGTGGCCCTAAAGTCACCCAGGCTCCGATAAAGTCATTGGTGTATCAAGCTTGACTTGGAAAGAATTGTTTCTGTGGTCTGTGGTTGGTGTTTTACCTGAGGTGAAAGGAAATTTGTTCCCTTCTCCCCATAGAGTCATGCAACACCTTCAAAAGACCTTTCTCATGGAAAGGGATTTCAACAGAAATGTAGTCTGAAGGAGCTAGGAAACGAATGTTTCAAGTAGTCGTCTCAACATGGCCTTGGGGTGATTTTGTCATGTTGAAGAAGGGGCAGGATGGAGGGTGCTGCTTCAGAGTGGTACAAGGAAGGGTGTAGAAGGATGAAATAAATTATGGAGAGGCATGCAGAGTTTGATTTTGTGGAGATTCTCAGATTCATGAGGAGCAGCTAGATTTTATTCTAAAGGGAGTATTTTTCTCAGTGCTGTCTTAGTAATTTACATGTTGTGTTGGGTAGATTTTTTGTCAGTTTTACACAATTTGGGGTCACCTGGCAAGAGGGGACCTCAGCTGAACAATTGTGTCTATCAGACTGACCCATGCTCAAGTGGGACGTATTCTTGAATGACTGATGTAGAAGGAGCCCAGTGTTGGAAATGCCAACCCTGGGCAGATTAAACTGGGCTATATAAGAAAGTAGGCTAAACAAGCCATGGAGAACAAGCCAGCAGCAGCATTCCTCCATGGATGGTTGTTGCTTCAGTTCCTACCTCCAGGTTCCTGCCTTAGCTTCCCACAATGATGGACGGTGTAGCCTGGAAACCAAATCAACTCCTTACTCCTGCATAGCTGCTTTTGCTCAGTGTTTTATTCCAGCAACAGACAGCAAACTAGGTGTATAAAGGTGTAGAGGTATTGATTTTGGATGGAAACACAAGGAGAAACACTTGCTTATTAAATGTGTAGTTCACCAGATATTTATGGCACAATAGTCTCATATTAACCATATTTTATGCCCTAGAATATGTGAAATACTAAGGACTCAGTTGTTTCCCAAATGCTGAAAGTCCTCACCTTTTTCAAGCTTCCATTCTCAGTTCATGTAATAGAATGTCTGGGAAAATGTATGTGGAGCCTAAATCAAAGCATGTGGCATACATACATGCTATTTTATTTTATGACTTTAAATTTATTTTATTTTATGCATACTGCCTATTTTATGAAAATGTTCATGCATTGCCTCCAGAGACTGGAAGAGAATTGCCTGGAACTCACATTATAGAGGGTTTTCAGCCACAATGTAGATGGGACCCCATCCCTGATCCTTTGTAAAAGCAATATGTTCTCCTAACCACTGACCCATCATTCCAGGCCCCATGCATGTGTTATTTTAGGTAGGGTTGTCTGGAAGGCCTTGTAGAGAGTCTAACATTTATAACCAGTGAACAAGTATTACAAGCTAACATCTTGGAGATGATTATTTGAAGCAGAGGAAATGGCAAGCATTGCATGCATAATGATCTAACTGTTGACTCTAAGAATCCCAGGAGCCCTAAGAAGTCAAGCACTTAGAACAGAGGATTTAGAGCAGTGCTAGAACACGTAACGACAAATTGGTGGGTAGGATCTGTGCCAGGAATGGAAATATTTCAAAGTTATAAGTACAACAGGAAGAGAGTAGAAGGTTTTTATCAGGGAAGTCTTTTGTCCTATGTTTTCAGATCACTTTGGCAGCTGTGTGGCTAGTCAAATTATGGAAGTAGTGAGGACTGGTAGGAGACTTTAATACTAGGCTAGGCAAGAAATGGTGGCTTTCACTGGATGATGATGGAGAAATGATAAGACATTGACAGAATCTGAAGATACTGAGAAAGAAGAACAATTAGGTTGTACTAAATCACTGGGTGTGGGATCTTAGGGAAATAAAGAAGTCTTTATTGACTCCTGAAGTTTGACTTATGTATCTGCTACATGGTGACAATATTCCTTAGATATGGAGGAGCTATGGGAGGAAGGGGAGAATATGATAGGGGAAACAGAATTTTTGCTTAGAGCGTATTAAGTTGTGGATTCCCACTGTTCTTCTTTGTAAGATGCTGAGTCAAAAGGAGACATTTGGAGATAGGAGTATTTAGAGGATGGTTAGAAGCAGAGGTAGATGACACCAGGTAAGGAATGAGCATAGAGAAGAGATGCTGCCCAAGAGAGGAGCTGGAGAACTTCACATTCAGAGATCTACATTCAGAGATCTACTGGAGGGATGCTTAGGGACAGGCATAGCTCAGGAATCTGTGACATCTCAAAGGCCGAATGGAGAAAGTATTTGAAATTCTATGGGAATCAAGGAGGAAGAGAACTAAGAATCAGTTACTGGATTCCAAAATATAAATTTTATGATGTCCATGTGTAGGCAGAGACTACTCTTTTGCTCCTGGCTGCCCAGACCCGAATAATCACATAGAAACTGTACTGATTACAAAGCTGCTTGGTCGATAGCTTAGGCATATTCCTAGCTACCTCTTACATCTTAAATTAACATATTTTATTAATCTTTGTGTCGCCATGAGGCTGTGGCCTGCAGGTAAGGGTTTTGGTGCCTGTCTCCTTTGGCAGCTATGTGACATCTGCCTCCTTTGGCAACTATATGGCGTCTCTCTAATTCTGCCTACTCTCATTCTATATCTTTGTTCACATTTCCCACCTGGCTTTACTCTGCTAAGCCATTGGCTGAGACAGCTTTATTCATTAACCAATGAAAGCTACACAGATACAGAAGGACATCCCACATTGTCCATGAGAACATGTTTGGTAGAAAATGTGGATGAAAGTCTAATGAGAGATGGCTTAAAAGGAGAAAATACAAAGAAGTTGTAAACAATAGGTTTTATTATTTTAAAACTTAACTGTTTTAACATTTGCAATGGAAGAACAGCAATGGATCAAGAGCCATGAGATGTATGCCACCCAGTAGTATGGAATATAGAATCATGAAAGGTTATTTGTTTGATAATCAGTTAAATAAACCATGCATCTATTTTATGTTTAAGTGTTTGCATGCATAAGTACAACACAAACATGCTTGGTGACTATGGTGAGTGTAGTGAAATGGGAGC
>LOJH01004273.1:0-36725 GCA_001685095.1 Ellobius talpinus | reverse complement strand
GGGAGCCGGGCGGGACGAAAAGCAGGCCTGCTCGCCTCTTCGATACAGAATGGCTCCCGCTCCCCATATCACTACACCAGGTAGGAAGGAAAAGGGGGTGGGTGGCAGGAAGGCAGAAGGGGAGGAAAAGAGAAAAAATGACAAGATCACTTCCAGAGCTGTGCTTAACCAGAATGGCAGCCTGGATTCCCCGGCCAGCAGCGTCTCAGCAGACACGTGGGGCTGACTAGGAATTTGCTGTAGGTGGATACAGACCCATCAGGGAGAAGATGGAGTTTGTACACATTGCTAGTCAAGTGATGATGATGGCAGAGAAAGCATTCAGTCCTGCTGGGTGCCCTGGTCTGCTGGCTTCAGTGAATGCTGGTGCCATCTACCCGTTTCAGTCCATTCTTGTTACTGTAACAGGATACTTGAGGCTGGGAGGCACTTAGAAAGGCTACTGGGATGACAGTTTTGATGGCTGAAGAGGCCAAAGAGGATGGCACCATGCTGGTGAGGGCTCCTGAGCTGCACTTCTTCCTGGCATACTGCACTGTGGCAGCATTTCTGCCGGCAGAGAAGATAAATGGCCAGACAACAATCTAGAAGCACTCAGGGAGCGGCCAATGAGGACCTCCTCCCACTAAGTGCTCCCTCTTAAAGGTCTCAGCACCATACAACCACTACCCTAACAGGAGACCTTTGGGGCACAGTCACAGCATAGCCAGACAAGGGCACTTCTCTCCAGGTGTGACCAGGATTACAGATGACAAACCAGCCAGCAGGCTGAGGTGGCTCCCTTATCTCAAAGTATGCTTTTCAAGGGCCGAGAAGATGGATGGATCAGTCGGTAAAGTGCTTCCTATGCGAGCATGAGGTTCTAAGCTCTGATTGCCACCACTTAGGTAAAAGGCTGACTCTCCAATCATGCTATAGCTGGGGCAACAAGTCCAGGTGGATTCATAGAGCTCCCTGGCCACACAGCCTAGCCAATTGGTGAGCTCAGGGTTCAGTGAGAGTCCATGATGCGAAAATAATGTGGAGACCAATAAAGGAAGACTTCCAGGGTCAAACCTCTGCCCTCCACAAGCATCCACACATACTCATGCACGCCAACGCAAACACACATACACACACATTTTAAAAGTATAAGAAAATCAATTTTTAAAGAATGACTTCCAAACTGGGTTGAGCCGTGTAGTGTCCGTCTAAATACTTGTGTGAATCTCAATTAGTTAAGCAGAGAAGAGCTTTCCCACACTAAGCAAGATGAGTGTGAGTCTGTCTCCATCTCCCAACCATCAGGCGCCCAACTTGGAAGACTGCCAAGTACTCCAACACAGGTTCTAACAGCTCAACAAAGTGCTCCCAGTCCTTGCACAGAGGGCTTCCTATGACCTTGACTGCAAGGTCAGATAAAGGGTGTGTAGATGATGGAGAGTTCTGTATCTTGCAGCTTTTGACAAAAAAATTGCTAAATATAGGACAGACAGACGACATATAGTTATCTCTGTACAACAGAGGCTACTATGTAACAATCAGAGTAACCATGGCCTTGTTGTCAACTTCACCGTGAAGCCGAAGCATACAACCATCTTTTAGAGACCAGATTTTCTAGATTGTTCCCAGATGCAAGGCTTCTGTGCAAACAGCAGCAGATACACCTGGTTTTAGTAGGGAAAGCAGAGGACAAAGCTATCCTGGTCATCCCCCAGCCAGGTCTTCCTGACCAAAGGTTTTCACAGGACTATCCCCAAGATACATGAGAATACTCCAGGCTTTCTCATGTCTCTCTTCAGCTGTTCCCTCTGCTCAGAACCTCTCCCTTTATTGCTCTGCTACAGAACTCACCTTCAAGTTCAAGTGTCCACAGTGCTGTGATCAGGTTGCGGTTGCACGGACACTGACATATGAACAACTGAGACCTCCCCACAGGGATAATAGTCAAGATACTTGACAACTGGGATAGATGGGTACCACCCAAGCCGAGCGCCTGGCCAACAGAAACAGATACTGCCGCTGCATTTAGCCACTATGCTGCACCAACAGCTCCTGTGACCATTGCTCTGCCCTACCTACTCCAGAGCACTGCTTCCTCAGTCTGGGCTCAGCAGGATTAGGGTCAGATGTACCACTGTCCCTGCTCATAAGCTTTACAGTGCCACAGGACCAGGGTGTTTCTAGCCTGTCCTGGACAAGGCAACTAACTTGGGAGTCCCATGTGTCCTTTATCCTCCTCCAGCCCCAGGGCATCCTAGTGAGAGGACAGCAAGGCGTTTTCCTCCCAACATCATTTGAAGCCTGTTTCCCAGCCTCCTGTAGTCCTGTAAAGAAGGCAGTGTGTCTTGAGGACAATTTATGGTCTTTGTGTCTTTTGTCTCTTGCTTGTGTCCCAAGAGAAGCAGGCTTGCTGTGTCCCAGAGGAGCCTCATCTGTCCGAGTTGGTCCAAAACACAGGACAAAAGCACTCTAAGGCTGAGCAAGGATCAGGAGCTGGAGTGCTAACCCAGGGGAAGTCTGGGAAAGAGGCAGGACTCAGAAATACAAGACAACTTGGGTTCTAACTAAAACTGTAGCTTAATTTCCATGTGGAGTGTTGACCCAGGGGACTTAAAGCACAGGGCAAACACAGAGCAGGGGCTAAGTCTGGGCAAGATGAAGGACTCAGAAATATAAGACAACTCAAGTTCTAACTAAAACCATAGGTTCATTTCCATCTGGCTTGCAAATGGTCCTCCACCAGAGCCAAAAGGGCTGGCTGAGAGTAATCCCTGCCTTTGGGGGAGCAGGGTAGCCAAGGCTTTCTGCACTTCTCACCTGAACTAGCTGGTGACAGACCTGCTGTTTTGGAGTTGAACACTGATCTAAGCAGAGAGACAGAAGACAGGCTGGTAAAATCCCCGCTGACCTCCACACCCAGGCCACTGCCCTGCTCAGTCCTACCCTCTACCCTCTGCCAGCCTTAATTGCTGCAGTCACATCCAGAACAACTTTAAGGATACTGTTGCTTTCCTTTGGGTTTTTTATTCCACCGGGTACTGTGACCCTCCTGGCAAGTCTTATTGAGGATGCCAGAAATTGCCACCTGTGGTCTACAAAGAATCCACATGACCACTTCATATTTGGTGTGAGAGAAGCATCTAGACAGGCTGCCATGGCGTCTGCTGGGAGCCTCTCCACTTTGGGATGGACTTTATTGTTGCACTCAAATGTATTTATTAGAGACCGGCTTATGTCAGATGAGACACTAGTCTCCTGGAGGAGAAAGACAACAGGGGAACAGATGGATCAAGGAGTCTCTGGCCACTATTGGTGCACGAAGGAAAATGGCACAGAGGCACTGAGAAGGGGTGGAACAGGATGAGCTGGATGGTCTGAAGGAAGCAAAGAGCTGGACACCACAGGCAGAGGAAGCAGCAGGGTGAAGGTCTGGGGCAGAAGCGAAGCTGGTGAGTTGGAGGGACAGCCCTTGGGCCTGAGCAGAATGAGAGGACTGACAGTTGGGGGGGGGTCGGGGAGGAAGGCAGAGCCCAGGTGGCAGAGGGCACTTAGGGGCTCTGTGACTGCTCCTCATTAGCATTGCCCTTCCTGTGAAGGGGTCATGTGCCCATCTGTTGCCCTGTAGAGTCAATGATACACAATGCAGAACCCACCCCGAACCCTCAATGGTATGCTTGACCCTGTAGAGCATAAACAGATGTGCCCCACCCTAAGGGGATACTAAGAGTTACCATGATGCTCAGCTATTTTTCTCTCGTCTTTACCACATCATAGAATCAAGACCCTTGGCTGTCTTATTTCCCCACCCCTACCCCAGGAAAGCTATTCATGTGCACTTTTGTGAAAATCTAGCACTTTTCATGTGTTTTCTGAGCAGCTGCTCTCGGTTTTTCACCATGTGGAAGACATTTTCTAAAGCGGTGTGAATGTACCTCCACTCCCCAACCCCTATGCCCTGGAGTTCCTGTCAGGGGACGTAGTGCCGGTCCCACCTTAGTCCCCCATGTCTCCCAGGACCATCCCCCAGATTCTGTCTCACTGCAACAGGCCCTCTAGATGTGAATTCTGTCCCAACAAATGCCAGCCTATCTGATGTCCTTCAGTCCTCTCAAACCTGGTGCCTAATCAAAGTCATTGCTCAACTCGCATATTTTGAATGGACGGGAAAAGTGTACCCAGAGTCCACCCATAAGTAAAGATACAATTCAGGGGGCAGGAAGTGCTCTAGTTCTGCTTCTGTCTGAAAAGCATGTAGAAGCCAAGTATGATCAATGAATGAAAAAGGTTGTCACCATGAAATTCCTCTTCATCTAACACCAGCAAAGGACACATTTACATCCCATTCCCCTCAGGCAGAGCATCAAAAGATCAGAGGTCCAAGGAGCTGTCATACACACCTGAAGCCCTGGTCACCAGAGTGACCATGGAATACTCAGATTTCCAGCTCTTTTAGAAAAGCAAGAAGCAAACCAGAGCCATGCAGACCCACTGTCTGTGGAAGCAGAACACACATGGTGTGCTAGCATTCCTGGGTTGGGAGAGAAAGGCAGAGATGCCCAGGGCACATAGCCTTATCTTTAAGAAGCCCATGATTCCCCAGGCCCCAGGTAACCCAAGTAAGGGAACCATGATTTGGACAACTCTACTCAACCAGCTAACTGCGCGTCACACCTGATAAAGCAGAGAAGGAAATTCTTAGAACGTCAGAACGCACAGCAAAGGGGCATCAGGACCTGAGCTGGCCAGACAGTGCTGATATTTGAAGGAGTGTGTTCTCACAGGAAAGACAAAGGAGAACACATGCGAGGGAGCAAAAGAAGGAGGTAGAAGCAGTGGCCCTGAGATTCCAGGGGACTTTTGTCCAAATGACTTGGGATCTAGCGGGCCCAAGAAGATAAAATCGAAACAAGTCCTCTGCCAACAGTTGGGGACAGGAAGTACAAGGACAGACAGAGTGTTCCAAGAAAAGCCTGGAAGTTCTGTCTGGGAAGGGGAAGGAAGGCACAAGCACAAGGGGACAGCTGGTATGGTGGAATCTAAGCAAAGAAAACCCAAGTAAACAGCAGTCGGGTCCCAACAGCTGGTAAGATCCTGGGAGATGCCCCTGGGGAGCCTGAGCTCTGCTCTCAGCAGTGAAGAAGCAGCCAGAGCTTCCAGGAGCGTGTTTGAACGTGTAGGTACTGTAGGCAAGCCTTCAGTTAAATCCCACAAAAAGCCATTTGTCCCTTGAAGTGCCTTGGCAGTGTGGGATACAAAGCCAAATCCACAAACCACTGTGTGAATTACTCCTCTTGGCTCTGCCAAGCAAGCATGTGTGCACACCCAGACCCTTACAGCTTTCTATTGTATGCTTAAGTTGTCTCAAGGAAAAAAAAAACCCTGTCTGGCTGTTTGTTTGCATTTCAGCCTGAACTGGCCACTTTTTTTGTGGAACCTTGTTGCTACTTAAAAGAACAACAGGCAGCAAAAGCATTCAAACTTGGGAATTTGGTGGCTTGTTTCAAAGCTTTGTCACTTTAAATAACTGATAATATTTTCCCTCAAAGACAAAAATTCAAGGTTTTAAAGGAAAAAATGGAAAATTTCAAAGCTTGTCAATACTACCTTGAGGACCAGAGGACACTGCCAGATGCTCACACTGTGGGTAGGGATATGAGTGCAGGGGATTAGTGCACTGTGTGACAAAATCTAGTCACACCCAGAAGGTGACTTGGGGCCCTGAGTTTTCCACGGAACAACGCATGGTGTTTCAGAAATGCGTCTGGGTGAAAGGTTCAAGAGTCGGGGTACAAATAGAGCGGTGAACGTCAGAGGTTTATTTTTATTATTCTATTAGTCGTGTGTGTCTCTGTGCACACCTGCATACATGTACAGGTGCCCTCAGAGGCCAGATGAGGTCAATGAATCTCCTTAACTAGAGTTACAGGTGATTGTGAGCTGCCCAGTGTGGATGTTGGGAAGTGGGGGACTGGACTCAGGTCCTCTGCAAGAGCAGCAAGTGTTCTTAAACAGACAGCCATCTCTCCAGCCTGGAGAACTTGGATGCAGCAGAGTGCGTATTATCCACTATATTAAATGGGTTCTACATCACAACCATCTCTAGACTACATGATTTGACTCCTTCAGATGTCACATCAAAGGAGAATGTCTACAGTCATCTGAAGATGCTGTAACACGCTTCTCCATTCTGAGTCTCCATATCTTGGTGAAGAACAGGATTCATACACTTCAACCACAACAGCCTGTCCTACATAGCATGGCCAACTGATGGCTGGGGCAGGAGTGACATTCAGCTTTGTCCTGTCAAACCAGGCACAAAGAAACTTATGAAATATTATGTAATCTTCTCAATAAAATGGTTTCTTTTGTTTTGAAAACTGCTATTGATTGAACATCTGCACCTCACCCCCCTTCCCCTCCCCCTTCCAAGTCCATGTGTCCAACCTGTAACTCCTGATATGGTGGGAGGAGAGCAGAACCCTCATTAGCAGGATTGATGTCCCTTCTGAAGGAACCTAGGGAATTCCTCCACACTTGTCACCATGTGAGGACACCCTAGGAAGATGCCTGTTCAGGAACCAGGATGTGGGTCATCACTAGATCCTTAGTCTGCGGTGCCTTGAACTTCCCAATCTGAGAACTGAGTGATAAGCTCTGGTTGTTTATATAGAGCCCTGCGTATTGCAGGTCAAACATGATCACAGCTGCTCAAACAGACCAGAATTCTGTAACTTCCTGTGCACAAAACAGTCTCACTTGTTCCAACTTATAATTGGGCTGATTATTGCCATTATTAAATAAAATAATAACTGTTTTAAAACTTTCTCAGTTTAAATTTCTATTCTGGCAAATATTTATAGGTATAACCTACATTTTATTTTTGAAATAGGGCTTCTCTGTGTAGCCCTGACTGTCCTGGAACTCACTCTGTAGACTAGGCTGGCCTCGAACCCACCGAGACCCACCTGCCTCTGCCTCTGAGTGCTTGGATTAAATCTACCCATCACCACCTCCCAGTTTATAACCTACATTTTTTTTAAAATGTTTATCCATTACTGTTACTGTGTTTGTGCGGGTATGGGGGACACAGAAACATGTTGTGGCACACGTGTGGATATCAGAGGACAACTCCATAGAGCTGGTTCTCTCCTTCCACCTTTACATGGGTTCTGGGGATCAAACTCAGGTGTCTAAACTTGTGCAGCAAGTGCCTTTACCCTCTTAGCAGCTCGCTGCCCCATAAACTACATTAGAAAAAACATCTTCCTTTAGGCTGCTGGTAATTTTTAAAAGTGTAAAATGTTCCTGAAACCAAAGAGTTTGAGAACTGACTTAAGTTACGGTTGAATGATTAGAAGCCCACTTGTCCAGTGCCCAACATCTGGAAGACTCCAAGTCTCCCAGACAAAATCTTCCCTGTTGACAAGCAGAAGCTACCAGGAAGATTTTTGATTAGACTCTAAATAATCAGAACGTGGCTCATAAATTTTCATCTCTTTATTTCGGGGTTGTCATGTCCTTGGTATGTGCTGCTCTAGCAATATCAGTTCTTAAAATAGTGGAATAATTTCTTGCCATAGAGTAAACCTCTGCTTTCCCAAGTCACTTGAGAGATGCTCTGGCTATCTTGGCCTCTCCTCCTGTACTACCCCATCCCTAAGAACCAGCATCTCACTGATTGCTGGGCCCAGTGGGGGTCCCCAGCATCCAGCTCTAGTGCTGTGCCACCTCTGTGACTGGGTACTGCCAAATGCCACAGCAGTGGGTCATACTTTTGATTGACTTCTGTGGGCTAAGGATCCCAAGACGAGAAAACTTAGAGCTGGAGGCTTGAGCAGCATTCCAGAGGGGACGACACAGCCCTCCTTCCGCTGCTCTGGAAGTTACACCCTAGTGGAATAAGAGTAGCTGGCAACCTCAGACTGACCTGTCAGAATGATGAATGGGTGGTGTTTTCTTTCACGTTTCCTGTTATGTGTTCAAAGGGAAAGGTGAGGGAGGAGGAATACAATGGCCGACAGAGTCTCACACGTTACTCATCACAAACAGAATATTTCACAGACCTCTTCCACCAGCCCAGTGAGTAACAGAAACACAAAAGCCTTTCAAAGGGACAAGGGAAGAAAACCTCTCCACTGAACTGATGGAGATGCAAGCTATAAACCTTCACTGCTTCCCACCTTCCACACTTTATACACACGGGTCTGCCTATCTGAGGCTCCTAACCCTTCGCATAGGGTTCTGTAGTTGAGAGTCAACACATCTTTTGGTATTCAGTTCAAATACTTCTTTCTGCTGGAACTGACACACATGGGTCTCTCAGGCCAGTTGCCTGGCCACCTGCACTCAACACATCCTACCCTAGCATCTGCCCATGCTCTACTCCCCTACTGGACTGGGAGCTTTTTATAGACAAGGACTATACCTTCCCACTGTGTCACTCTGGTCACCCGGCATGGAATCTGACATGCAGAGTATCTTCTAAGTGTCTGTGGACTAAATCAACAGATTTATGATAGGAAGGAAAGAAGGAAGAAGGAGGGCAGAAGATTCTTTATGAGCCGAATTGATTTTTGCCATTGTCCTGGATTCTCTCCCTGGACCATGCAGATTCAAGGCTGAGCAATGTCTCTTATTCCTTACCAATCAGCATCCTGACCAATATTCTTCCCCAAGTCCAATAGATGAAGACTCAGAGATGCCATTAAGTAAGAAAAGCCTCACCTAAGCAGACTTCAGGGAGTGAGTTCTTCACTGTTTCTGTCTCTCTGTCTCTCTCTGTCTCTCTCTGTCTCTCTCTCTCTCTCTCTCTGTCTCTCTCTCTCTCTCTCTCTGTCTTGGGGAATATTGTAGATACTCTAGGCACACAGGGGAAGCTGACTTAAAAGCCTACTCCAGGATTTATTGAAAGTCACTAGAGATTTGTACTATCCACTCTGCTTTTTGATGAGAAAAGACTTTATTTGTTACTATATTTCTGACATCTGGGCCTGGAAAACCTCCTCACACCCCCTTAGTCACCATCAAACAAGCAGTGACCCTTGGAGCTTGTCATGGAGGTAGAGGGCCATCCTCCAAGCCAGATGACTGTTGTCTTCCTCCAATCAACTGTACCTGCTTGCAAGCATTGATCACTAGCGGGCCTATGACTGTTGATATTCCTTCATAAAATGAGGGATGGGGAGGAAGATTGGACAGTCTCCTGATATTCCAGCCACTGCTCCCTGACATGTGCATGCAGTGTGGCCCTGAGTATACATGTTCTTGGGGTCTCAGAGAGGTACTAGAGATTTAAGTTGGGGGAGACTAATGGGAGGCTAAGTGGGGGGCTCCATTGATATTGCTTGACAGTTCTGCCAAGACCCCCTTACCCATGCTTTGTAAGTAAGTCCAAGAAAATCATTGGTTCCCCAGGGTGAACTTAAGTGAAATGAAACCTTGGTTTATCATTGAGACCTTCTGTCTACAGCTCCCCAGGAGAACTCTTATAACTCAACTCTAACTGCAAGGCCACTCTTTACCCATGGCAGAAGACCCAAGATCAAGTACAGAGCATGGCACAGGACAGACAAAGCTGGCAGCATACCAAGATTCAGGCTCTGGAGGAACTACACACATAAAAACCCATGCTTGGAACTACCCACCAGTCAGCAAGAGAAAATGAATGGACCCTGAAACCCTAAATGCAGGCATCATGTGCTCAGACCTCTCGTGTTTACAGATCTAAGCTCTCCGTGCAGAGTGCTGCAGGAGAGAGGGAGGGAAAAATGGCAGTTCCTCTTCCCTAGGGTGGACCAGTGAAGAAACAGGGAAGGGGCAATGAAATCCAGCATTTTTCAAAAGAAGTATATTCATCCTCCCTTGTCAAAAGAAGTATATTCATCCTCCCTTGTCAAAAGAAGTATATTCATCCTCCCTTGTAGCAGATAAGGTCTAGAGGCGGGGAGAGAAACATGCTGCCCTTTAAGAAATATGGCAAATACAATCCACATTCCTGCTCATATTTAGCCACATTGCTAACATTGCTAAAAACAGACTCTGGACATGCCTCACAAAGGAAAACAGCATTCCTGAGCTCCCTTTACTGCTCAACAAGCATAGGAAATTCTTAGCTCCGTACTCACAGAACCGTCAACCGAGGGAGGCATTCAGCAAGAGTGTGTTTATGTCTGTTGTTCCTTAACCCTTTCAACAGCAGATTTTTACAGAAGACTTACATCTCCTGTATGCTAACGACAGCCTAGCCTGCCTGGGGAGAATGACAGCATGTCACCCACCTGTCCTTCCTAGCAGAGTCCCTGACCACCATATAAGCGAGGAGTTTGACAAGCCCGACCCTGAATGAAGTGGACAGCCACACGAAGGACAATCTGTAGGACTGCTGTCATCAACATCACCTCGTCACAAAGAGCATCCGGTGCCCAGACACACAGAACTTGGGTTGCCTCTCGGAGGAGTGTGGGAGGCAATGCAGATAATGGAGATTCAGAGTTGCTGGGGTCTACTCTTGGCTTTGCCATGGGCAGCACTGTATCTTAGCATGACATCCAGGCGCCTTGTTTGTGGTTTAATGACAGAGAGACATTATAATTAGTACTTAAAATTACATGGAACTGGAGAGATGGCCAAGTGCTTGGTGAGCACTGACTGGCCTTCCAGAGGATCCAGGTCTGATTCCCAGCACTCACAAAGTTGCTAACAACCACCCAAAATTCCTGTTTGAAGATTCTGATGCCCTCTTTTGGTCTCTGAAGGCACTGCATGACTAAGTGGATGGACATATATGCAGACAAAACACTCACACACATAAAATTAAACTCTTTCTTTTTTAAGAGTCATGGTCATGCTAATAGAATCATAGTGTATGCTTGTATGCACTAAGACTGCTACCACACACCAGGTGAGGCAGTCCTTGGGACCACTGGGATGGATGCAGTTTGTCACCAGGGACTGTGCACTGTCACATAGCAAGTGACTCTACATAATGACCCTGTGACAGAGACTGCCATGTCCTCACAGCCACACCTCCGCTTATCTTCCAGACTGATAAGCCTGAATACATTTCCCTTGCAGTCAGGTGGTGCCATGTAACCAAGTTCCTGCCAGTTAAATGTGGTAGAAATAGTCTGTTCTAGATCTAGGCCTAAGTCATGGAACCCTCTCATGAGATCTTCTGTGTTCTCTTCCCATGCTGTTTCTAGGAACAGGCTGGGACAGCCAAAATTGTGTCCGTGGATAGAATTTAGGTTCCCATCCAACTCACCAGAGAATCTCTGCTGGTCAGAGCCATTAAGGTTCAGAAGTTGGTTCTTGCAATTAGCCTTCCTCATCTACCTAAAATCAGCAGCCAGCAGCCAGAAGTGTTGTACCCCACTTCTGTGCCCTGTGCTCTAGGTGTGAGGGTCCCATCACAGGCTCCCCCGCCACACACACCTCTCACCACAGACCACAGTGTCTTCCATTGTCCGGAGCCAAACCCTTTCTCTCTTAAGCAGTTTTGCAAGGTATTTACTAACAGGAACAAAAAAAGCAGCCAACACCATCTGTGCCCTCATTGGTAAAACAGACTGCTCACCGAGGCTGTTGGGAGGACTTCCTGGGATCATGTATCTGAAGTACTTAGCATAATCTTTGGCCCACTTCGGATGAGTAACTTGGACAAACCTCATTGAGTGTCTTCTCATCCTTGCTTCTCAGGTTCCTCATCTGTGCAGAGGAAATTACCCTAAAGGCTCCCTTCTGACGTCATAGGAAAATAGGGAGAGAGACCATAATAGCCTGGAATTCCCTCCCACCCTTCAACACAGTCACTCTGTCCACCAGGACAGCAGCCACCAGTGGATGCCACTGTCATCTTAAGACAACTTTATGCAAATGTTGCCTTCTGAGTGACTGTGGATGGACAAAGAAAGTAAGGACAGTTCCCCCAAGGTGTCTCCTCTTCCCTGCTGAGCACAAACACAAACACAGATGTGCCCATGCTTTCGCATATTCTTGGAAGGGACTGAAATACACATCACCAGATTTGACACTCTAGGATTGGCCCTGGGAGCCAACACCTAGGTTGTTAGATGCTACAGGGCGTTAAGGACTTTGGGTTTGGTGTAACACCTTCATCTGGTCAGACCATGTGGCCTTAGTGTCTTTCTTACTATATGCTGAATAGCACTAACTATATTATTTAATGTTGTGAGCCTTCATTTTACATCAGAAAAGGGGATCATAATAGCGGCTCAGCCTGATTGTAGGAAGACAGAGTGAAGTCATTTGTGGCCAGCATTTACCATGGTATCCACATGTAATAAACACACAGCAAATATTGGCTAGTAATGTCTATTTGCCAAGGACCAGAACAAACTTCTCAGCAAGTTACAGACCCCCACCTCTCTAAGCAGGTCCCTAGAAACACCACCAATCTGTCTCCTGCAAACGTTTTTCTATTTAATGACTCTAAAGAGACAGAAAAGCTTTAATCAATGCCCGGAAGTGAAATACTAAGAAATTATATGCACAGTTATGAAAAAAAAAATCAAGAATGTTGCCCACACATTGTCAAGCAGACAAAAACATATTGACAGGCTGTTCCTGAAAGGAAATGGACTGGCTTTCCTAGATAATGCCTGAGCCATCCATCCTTCCTGTGGCAAACCTCGCTTCCCAGGGCCAAAAGATTTCTAAAACCAAGAAAGGGGAGCATTCTCTCTAGTTTATCTGGGGGTCTAAACACCCTCACTTCACACTGATATCATACACACCTTAAGTCCAGCACAAGCCCCAGCACTACTCTGTGGTCAGAGTGGGTGCTGAGACCATTGTCTCCTCTTAAGGAACCACTAGACCATGAGAAATAGCCCAGAATGGGGCTGGGAAGATGGTGCACTTGTTGTTCATGCAGAAGACCCAGGTTCAATTCCCAGCACCCATATGGTAGCTCACAACCATCCATAACTCCAGTTCCAGGAGACCCAACATCTACTGGCCTCCAGGATACTGCATGCATGTGCTGCACAGCCATACACAAAACAGCCACATGCAGAATAACAAAGCTTTTCAAAAGAAAAATAAATAGCCCTGAGCATTCTGGAAAAATCCAACTCCTCATCCAAGAGTGGTGCATCCCTGTGACCACAGCACTCATGAGGCAGAGGCAGGAGAAATGCTAGTATGAGACCAGCCCAGGCTACATAGTGAGAGCCTGTAGCAAAAAAAGCGGGGGTAGAGCTTAGCGTAGAAAGCTTGGCTGGCATGCACAAGGGCCTCCTTTCATTCCTTAGCACCTCACAGATACACTCCCCCAAATCACATCTGGACTCACATACCGTCCAACACCAAAGGCAGAACAGGAGTTGGTTTGCTAGGGAGCCTGGGATTCACCCTAGAAATCTTTAACAACTCTAGTGCATAAAGAGAAGGCATGGTATTCTGTGAACTGAAGCAATATGCTTCCTTCTTAAAACCACTGGTTACCCTTCTTGTGGATAAAATGTAGATGTTCCAGCAAGAAGAGGGGACAAATGAGCTTCAATGTTAAAGCTGTTGGCTATAGCTTGTTTGGTTTGTTACATGGTCTCCGGTTCTTTAAACAACCATTGCCTATTAGACTGGAGCGCACCTGTACTGCCCAATGAAGTTTAACACATGGTATAGAGGATACCCAAGTGTTGTCCAAGGTTTCTGTCCTGCCAGGTTCCCACAATCGTCAAGTCCCAAAAATCACACAGAAGTCTACATTAACTATAAACTGATTGGCCCATTAGCTCAGGCTTATTAACTCTTATAACTTAGCCCATTATTCTTATCTATGTTAGCCACGTGGCTCAGTAACCTTATTCAGTGGGGCAGTCACACCTTGCTTCTTTTGTGGTCAGGTCAGGACTGCTGAGGAATGGGCTTCCTTCTTCCCAGAATTCTCCTGTTCTCANATCACACAGAAGTCTACATTAACTATAAACTGATTGGCCCATTAGCTCAGGCTTATTAACTCTTATAACTTAGCCCATTATTCTTATCTATGTTAGCCACGTGGCTCAGTAACCTTATTCAGTGGGGCAGTCACACCTTGCTTCTTTTGTGGTCAGGTCAGGACTGCTGAGGAATGGGCTTCCTTCTTCCCAGAATTCTCCTGTTCTCATTGACCCACCTCTACTTCCGGTCTGGTTGTCCTGCCTATACTTCCTGCCTGGCTACAGGCCAATCAGCATTTATTTAAAACATAATTGACAGAATACAGACAATTGTCCACACCACCCAAGGATCTCCCTTTGTCAGTTCATGAGTCTGAAGAAATACCTATGACACAATGGGCCATCCTAAGTCCCTCTCTCATTTCTCTAAGATTGTGAAGCTTGGCTTTCCTCTCTTAAATTTCTTATCAGTTACATAACTGGGTATGTATGTGTATGTCTACTCATGTGCAGGTGTCTTCTGAGGCCAAAATATGGAGTCAAATCTATGGAATTGGAGTTACAGGCAGTTGTGGTCACCTGATGTGGGTGCTGGGAACTGAACCCCAGTCTTCTGCAAGAGCAGCAAGTGTTCTTGACAGCTGAGTATCTCTCCAGCCCCCTAACTTTCCTCCTCTGTAGACAGATAGGTGCTAACCAAAGATTACAAGGTGTGCAAGGGATTTTTCTTTCATTTTTTTCACAGACACCCCCTCAAAATACTGGTGGGATAATTACTATATATCCAGATTTTTTTTTCTCCCTACAATCACCAAGGAAGCAATTCTCACTTCTTAAAACCATGCAGTATTTCTCAGCAGCACTCCTGGGTTTCACAGGGCAGTGAGCCCACATTCACTGGAACCCTAACCCTGATCCGAAGAAACAGTTGTATTTACACTTTGGGGAGTGGTACAGCTTTATGTGAGGGATGATGCATGTCTCCTGCTTCTTAGTTCCTCTCTGCTTTGCTAGAAGACAGACACAGCACATAGTACACAATCCTGCTGGGGACCGAAAGCATTTTCTAGACCATGCCAGTCTGTGTGTGTGTGTGTGTGCTTAAATCTGCATAGTAGATGAAGAGAATGCACAGTTCTAGAAGAGGATGTCAGGTCCAAAGAGCCCATAGTTAACTAGTGTCTGCAATTCCTCCCAGACAGACCTCTCTGCAAAGGGAGGCTGAAACTCGGAAAGGTTCCCCTGCATCTCCCAGAGTTGGAAAACCTCTACCTGAAGTCAGTTCATCACCAGTAGCACCACCTTCAATGCTTCCATTGATGCAGAACTTATAGAGCATACCAGTGACCTAAGTAACCCAGCCAACGGTGTTCGGTGGATTCACTTGTATACTTCACATACCACTATCACCAATCTAATTTCGAACATTTTCATCATCCTCGGGAGGACCCCTGTATTGACAGGAAATCACCCTCTTACCCCAAGCCTCCAGCTCAGCTTCAGGCACCTGCTCACAAATCTACTTCTGTCTCTACAAATTTGCTGAAGCACGCATACCTAATGACACAATATGTAGTCTGTTCTGGCTCCTTATCAGTTAGCAGCCTGATTTCAAGGTCCCGCCTTGAAATGATAAGTACTTCCGTTATTTTTATGGCATAAGAAATGTCCTATTGATATCCCATGTTCTGTTTTGACACACATCCATTGGTAGACATTTGGATTGCATTCACTTGACTTCCATGATTAATTTAGCCATAAAATACGTATTTAAGTCTTTGTGTAATGTGTATTTTAAATGAACTTAGGTATGTAACTAGAAGAAAGACTTCTGGGCCACATGGTAACTCTGTGTTTAAAATTTTGTGCAACTCCCAAACTGTTTTCCAAAGCCATTCACCCATTTTGCATTCTGCTGTGGTCTGAAGGCTTACTTTCCCTGAAGACTCATATGCTGAAGTCTAACTACCACCGTGATGGCTTAGGTTGGGCTGATGATCCTCCTTTATGAATGTGATTAGTCACCCTTTTAATGAAAGAGACCGCAGAAAACTAGTCAGCCCCTTCCACCAAAGGAGGACACATAGTACTCTGCAATCCAGAACACAGCCCTCACCAGAACTCAACCATGGTGATCCTTAATACTGAAAATCTTTTGTAGGAGATCCTTTGCTACTTTACTATGGTTAAGTAGCTTCTTTGACAGCTTTCCTCTTATTTCTTAAATTCCCATACAATGTATGAGGTATCATAAAAGCATTTTCAAATGTTACAGTTGACTTCAAGTGCTAAGCTGATCTGTTTGTAGTTATTTGTTTCCCTCTCGTATCTACCTTGCCTGTGTGCATTTATGTGTTGCCTCTCAATTTCTGTTCATCTTAAAGTGTCTTGTAATTTCCATTTTGATTTTTTTATTTAATCCACTGGTTATTTAGAGGAAAGATGATTTATATACATCTTTAACTTCCCAGATTTCCTTCTTTATTGAGTCTAATTTCATTCTGTGTGGGAATGTACTCTATGTGTGCTAAATCCTTTTGGAATTTGTTGAGACTTATTTCAGGGTCTAGCATAGAGTCTGTTATGGGGAATGCACTGTGTGCATTTGAGAAAAATACGCATTCTGATACTATTAAATGGGGTTGAATGAAGCAAGTTAGAGACGTCTTTTCAATCTATTTAGAGTGTAGCTTTATTCAAAGTTTTTGTCTTTGTTATACATCTGCTTTGTTGTTCTACCCATTATTTAAAGAAAATATTGAAATTTGAAACTATTATTCTTCAACTACTTGTCAAATCAATGTTTCCAACTTTTGTTTTGTGTGTTTGGAGTCTCTGTTATTAGGTGCATATATATTTACATCTGTTACACATTCTCTGACTGGAATTTTTATAAAATGTCCCTCTTTATCTCCTATTTAATTTAGCTGATATGAGTACAGCCATTCCATTTTTTTATGGCTTCAGTTTGTATAGTCTATTTCCCCCTTCTTTTCCTATCAAAGTCTTTGTATTTTTAATCAAATGTATGACTTCTATAGTTGTGTCTTGTGTTTTCTACCAGTTTTGCAGCCTCTACATTTTGAATGGAAAACTTAACCCACTCATATTCATGCTATTATTGAAAAAGGTGGCCCCCATCTATACCTTTGCTTTTTATTTACTATGTCTTACATATTTTTTTCTCCTGTTCTCCCTTGTCTGCTTTCTTATGTATCAGGTGAATATTTTTATATATTTTAGTATCTTTAATGACTTCAACTATATTCCTTTTCTCCATCATGATAATTGACAAGTTATGAAGCTCGTAACTAACAAATAAAAACTATATATATTTATGGTACACAATGCAATGTTTTGATATATAGTACATTGTGAAATTATTAAATTAGTTGAAGAATGCTTTACTTTCCTTTTCGTGTGATGAGAATAGGTAACATAAATTTATATATCTTGAACTGTGTTTTTAGTTAACTGGTGCATTTTAATCCATTCACATCCAATCACTTAATTATAGTGAAATACAGAAATTTATTCCCACATATTCCTGTTCTCTCATCCCCATTTTCCCCCTATTATTATATATTATTTCTGGATACTTTATGCCTACAAACACAATTATTTGCATATTGTTTATTCTAAATCACTTAAGAGTAAAAGAAGGGTACACAACCTCATTATCTCTTAAGATTGCCTATACAATTACCTTTAGTGCTGCTCTGTCTGTGAATTCAAATGGCTGTCCCTTGTCACTCACATTTAATTTGAATAACACTGTGTATATTTATTATAAAGTGGATTTGATAGCAACAAATTCTATTTATCTGGTAATGCTGTCATTTTGCTTTCACACACTCATTGTACAAAGTAGCGGGCTCATTGGAGCATTTTATTCAGCAATACCATGTACCTTGGCCATATCTGCCCACCATATTCTCTCTTGTCTCCCTTACCATCCCCATCAGCCCCCTCCTCTTCCCAGTCCCCCTTTATCTTTCATATCATACGTACATATAAACATCCATTTATCTAGGGTCCACATATGAGAAGAAGCATGCAATATTAGACTTTCTGAATCAAGCTTATTTCATTTCTTCCCTGTTTCCCTCTAAGACTGAAGACTAAACAAGGGTTTTATACATGCTAGGCAAGCATACTTCCAGTGATCTACATCCTTGGCCCAGCTTAATTCTTCTTTGTGGCTACATAAAACCTTATAATGTATAAGTAGTATATATTCTTTGTCCACTAAGACATGAAGGACATCTAGGATGATCCCACAACTTGACTACTGTTAATGATGCCACAATAAACATGGATTGTAGATATCTCTGTAGGCTCACATAGATCCTTTGGGTATCTCCCCAGGGGTGGTTCAGTTGGAACCTATGATGATTCTATTAACAGTTTGTGAGGAGCTTCCGCACTGATGTCTATAGTGATTGGAGGTCACACTCTTGCTGGCAGTATGTAAGAATTCCTTCTGTCCTTCATTGTCACCAGCATTTACTGTTTTCTGCATGTCAGATGATCTAACATGGGTAAGACAGAACCTCAACAGTACATTTCCCTGATGGCTCAAGATGTTGACAGTTTTCATACATCTACTGGCCATCAGTACACCACCTTTTAACAACTGTCTTTTACTGTCTACTTATTAATGAGACTATTTCTTTTGTGTAGGGTTTAATTTTTGTGCACTCTATATATTTTGGGCAATGATGCCCTATCAGATGTATAGCTAGTATTTTTTCCCATTCTGTAGCCTTTGTTTTACTATTAATGTTTCTGTTTCCTGTGCCTAATCTTGTTTACTTCATGCAATGCCACTTGCCAATTTGAGCAACTACTTCCTGAGTCATTAAAGTCCTTTCCAGAAAGTTTTTGCTTACACCTTTATCTTTGAAGTGTTTTCTTTATGTATTTTCAAGTTTTCAGGTTTTACTTTAAAGCCCACTGTGAAGTGATTTTTGTATAGGATTATAGATAGGGATTTGTTTACATTCTTCTTCCAAGTTTCCTGACACCATTGGTTAAAGATGCTGTCTTTACTCTGACATATGTTTTTGGCACCTTTGCCGAGTATTGGGTGGCCATAGCTGTGTGGACTTCTATCTGATTGACTGTTTTTGCTTGCTTGCTTGCTTGCTTGCTTTTCTGTTATTTCCCTTCCCCTTGAAGGTGGCCTTCCACTGCCTCTGGCTGCCATTGCTTCAAAGGTGAAGTCATATGTCAACTGTATTTCTATTCACTTGTGATATGTGTCTTTACATAACGTCTTTCAAGGTGTTCTGTTTCAGCATTCAGTATTTTGACTATTTTGACCATAGTACGTTTGGATGTTGTCTTTGTGTTTATTTGGGGAGGAATAAACTTTTTAATTTAAATTGTATTCATCATGTAGCATGTAGGTGGGGTGTGTGTGTGTGTGTGTGTGTGTGTGTGTGTGTGTAGGGACCCACACATGCCACAGCACATACATGCAGGTCAGAGGACAACTTTAGGGAGTAGGCTTTCATCTTCCACCATGACTCCAGGAATCAAGCTGGGGTCATCAGGCTTGAGTGGTTAGAACATTTACCCTCTTGCATGCAGCAGTTAACACACTTCATTGTACCCAGGAAGTTACTGGCTACTCTTTTTCACGCACCTTTTTTTCTGGCTTTCTCTCTTCACATTCTGCTATACCCAGTAAGTGCAACATTGGCAAATTTAATGGTGTCTGCCTTTTCTCCAAAGCTCTGCTCATTTTCCTTTACTCTATTTTCTCCTTTAAAATTTTGAACCTCTATTGATCTATCATCGAGTTTGCTTACACTGCCTCCTGCCAAGTTAAATACATTTTTCAGTGCCTCCAGTGAGGTATTCCTTTCACTTCTCATGCTTTCTGTGCCTTTCAAGCTCAGAATTTTCACCTCTTTTTTATGATATCACTTGTTGATAAGACATTGTTAAGACATTTCCTTTTTCACTCTGTTTTTATTCTTTTTTGGTTTTTTTGTGCAAATTGACAGCGACAACATTGGCATCAGTTTTTGGTAAGTCCAGTGTCAGATTTCTCCTAAAGCCATTTCTATCTGCTTTGGTCCTATGTGTCACAAGTTCCTGTATCTTTGATGCTTCATGTCGCCTTTGTTACCCAGATATTTTAGATGATATATCTTAGTCACCATGGGTACCAATAACTCTCGTTCCTCCTCTCCCATCCAATACCAGTTTGTTTACTCACTTGTTTAGTATTCTGGGTGGAACACTTCAGGGAAGGTCTTTCTCTACAGTGTGTAGTCTGTGACATCATCCTTGGGTCTCATCCTTGGCCATATACCCCTATAGGGTCCTCTGAAATGAATCCCTTTTACTCATTTTCCTGTCCCGTCTCAGGCTGACCTGATCTGCTGGTCACACTCATTGTCCACCTCCACTCACTGCTACTGATTACTACATGCACTGTTTTCTACACTGCTGCTTGATACAAAGTGCTCCACAGTGTGGTCCAGGTACAGCTGGTCTTTTTCATTTTTGCAGAGTTGCCACTGAAGCTTGCTTAGAGCATCTAGTGGGTTAACTGTCTTGTTTCCCCTGCTGTTACAGAGCTGGCTTGAACTTCTCTGCAGTCAATTTCAAATAAGGTCTTGCAACCGTTACTGCTGGGAAGACAGTGACGGGAGCTTTCGGTGGCTGGTCATGTCGCTTCTACAGTCAGAGGGCAGACAGAGAGGTCTGAGCTCTGTTGCCACAGAGCCTGCCTCTAGTGCAAGAAGAATTCTAGCAAGGCTGCGCTGGGGTTGAAGCTAAGACTGTCACACAGCCCCCTCCCTGGACTTCTCTCCTGCTCATGAGTAGAGTACTGGGCAGTGGTGGTGGCACTGGTCTTGTGGAGCTCCAGCTACCACAGCAACCACTCGTCTTCTTGGCCTATCTCTATCACGGCACTTCCATCCTGTCATTGAGCTGGTATGACAGCATCCGAAGTCCAGTGTTCTTGGCTCGGGGTAGAGCTTCCTCCACACAGGTGGCAGAAGGCAGCTTAGGCCTCTCAGCCACACTTCAGAGCTGAAGACTTTGACAAACACTAGTGGCCTTCCTAGCCCTGGGAGAAAAATTAGCCCTGAGGCAGAAGTTGGGTTGAAAGGCAGCTCCTTTTCTTGTCCACACCTCCCCAGAACAGCAGGACACTCAGCTCCTGAGCCATGGAGGAGAAGGGGACAGCACAGTCTCCTGGTGTTCTCATCAGAATTGAGATTTTCTTGAATAAGTAAGCATGCCCTTAGGATAGCCTCTGGAGAGCTCCAATGGTGGTCTTGTTCTAAAAAGTCTGACTGCTTGTACTGCTTCCCAGGGGAGGAGACAAAGTGCTCCTCACTTTGCTAATCCACAAGTAGTTCTCCTAAGCCCAGGTGATTTGTACTGTTCAAGAGGAGGAGGAGGAAGAGACGAACAAGAAGGAAGAGGAGGAGGAGGAAAAAGAGAAGGGGAAGAAGTTGTAGCTCCACTGGAGAACAGCTGGTTATTTACCTGCATTCTGCTTGTTTCAACATGACCATATTATCTGAACTAAAAATAAGGGGCATTTTGGGCCAGCAAAGGCTCTGTGCAGTTTGTAGGCAATATGAGGTTGGAACAGTAGAAGTACTAGAATTTATGATGCAAGTAGATGGTTTCTAGAGGCAGCATGTGAGAATATTTGAAGCTGGTTTGTTCAACTTAACTTAGAATCCACTAAAGTCTCCCCTGAGAAGTCACAGGGGTTCTGGCCAATACAGAGTATCTTCAGAATTCACAGGAGTCCCAACCCATACAGGGTCTCCTTTGAAAGGAAACAGCTCTTAGCTGCATCTTCTCATCAATGTCTCAATCAATCCATTCTCAAGAGAATTCAACATGGAGAGACACGGACTCCAAATGAATAGCACCCCACAGCGAAGATTGAGACTTGTGTCTGCAAGTCACAGCTACTTTCCAGGCTGAAGAGCGAGCATTTCACTCCAAGGCTGAGTCAGTCTCCACCTCCATGACCAAAACCTAGAGAGCTCTGCAGGAATTTCTCAGGTAATGCATTGGTGTGGGGGTGAGGAACATAGCTCAAACGTTTGTCATTCAAAAGTAGAGAATTGAGTTTGAGCAGCAGGAGCCGCTAAAGTCAGGTATGGTGGTGAGCGTTCCTAATCCCAGTACTGGGGCAGCAGAGACAGGCAGACACTTGGGGCTTGCTGGCCAGATAGCCTTACTAGCAGGACACTGTCTAAAAGGCACAGTGCATGGTGCCTGAGGAACAACACTGAGTTAGCATCTGGCCTCCACACACGTGCACATGCCGACACATACATGGGGGCAGGGAGCTAGCTTTGGTACATGGCTGTAGTAAGGAGCAGTATTGATACAGCACAGTTTAGGGAAACAAATAGACTGTCTGGGAGACTCCATTCCCACACTTTCCCCAAAATCACCCCAAAGTCCCCAGGGGAATCTGGTTTCCCCATCCCCTCAGCCAGCGGGGGAACACCTATACCTCAAGCTTGAGCTTGTGTGTAAGCTGAATATTCATGACTTTCCTGCTGCTACAAAGGCTGTATTTCTGAACACTTCCACCAGTATCTAAAATCTTTGCTCTGTTCTTTAAAAGACCACGGATTTTATTGGATTGTCTGAGACATATGGCCAGTGCCCACATGGACCCTGGGATCCACAGAAGGGGAGAGACAGGGAGCTCTGCAGTCACTTCTTGTAGCACAATGCAAGTTTGTCATCTGTAGATTGAACAGTCTCACTCATCTATATGGAGCCACTTGCTGAGGTCCAGATTTTACGCTGCAAACCCACAGACAACAGTGTTAGAAGGTGGGGCCTTGGGGTGGTGACTGGGTCACTAGGGAAACGCTCTTATAAAGGGGACAGAGACCATGGCTCTGCCCATCTACTGGGCAGGGTGAGAAGATACCCTCTGCGAATAAGGACGCCTCAGGCCTCAGGAGAAACATGGCCACCAGTGCTTTGATTGTAACTTCCCAACTCCAGAATGTGGAGACGTAAATTTTAGTGATTTATAAGCCAATCAGTGTAAGATAGTTTGCTATAGTAGCCCGAATTGACCAAGACAATGTTTTCTGTATTAGTTTAAGCTAAACATTCACTTAAGGTTTATTTTTATTTTCAGTTATGTATGCATATGTGTATGGGGGAAGCTTATATGTATGTGAGTATAGATACCCTCCAAGGACAATAGAGGACATCGGATCTCCTGGATCTGGAATGAAAGGCATTTCTGAGGTGACAGACTTGTGGGTGTGGGAACCAAACTCTACTCCTCTTAGTAATTAGCCACAATCCACACCCTCTATCTGGGTAGAGCACATGCGTGCCCCCAAGCTCTGCTGCCTCCGCAGAACCAGGCTGGAGCAGGGAGAGGCTGGCTCTTACACATGGGGTGGCCATATTGACCACCAGCACCCAGGACACCATTGCAGAGCTAAGAGGAACCTCCTGGATTTTTCATACCATCTTTCTCTAACTGGCAAAGCCCTAAAAGGCCTCAACACCCAAGGCAAAGCAGGAGAGAGAAAGAATTTGGGCAGCTTTTCTGCCCCAGGGAAAGCTCGGCTTGGTGACAGTTCTGTATTAACCAGCTCAGCCATGTAGGGAGCCATAATTAGTCCCTCAGCCCCAGCTTCACTCCACCACCCCCTCACCCCAAGGGCTATACAGTCTGTTTGAAATGAAAAGGAAAATAAAATCACGGCTCTCGGTTGACCCACCGGCAATGGTTCCTGGTCACAGGCAGAGGTGAGAGACGGCCATCTGTCTGCTGAGGTAATGAAGAACGGAAGGGGCATTTTTAAATGACATTTTCAATTTCTCCCCTATGTCTACTATGCCCTCTTCCACCTCGCAGCGTAAATGACTCTTTTCAAATTGGAAATATCAGGGAATAATAGAAAAAGAAAAAAGAAACAATTGTCTATGGCTAACAGGCTGTTCTGTCTGGAGGGCAGAATGAGGAGCCCGGAGGGATCTGCTGTGTCCTTCTATCTGTGTCCAGGAAGGTGCCTGTCACTGGAAAGTGCCTACAGCTCCCAATCAGCCTGACTCCCATGAGTGAGTGGTTTCCCTGTGCAGCCAATAGACAGGCAGGAAGACTGGGCGAGCAAGAAGGAGCCTCCTGTGGAAGCCCGCACCTTTCTCAGCTGCTTCTGGCTCTGCTGGGACTCAGCTCTGTCCCCCCCCTATGTCTGTACCACTAGATTGCTTTGGTTTGAAGGTGACCACAAGTGACAGCCTTATTAAAATGAAAACATCGAGGGTCTCCTGAGGGCTTCTCACCAGCTGACTTCTGGAGGGGCTCAGCATGGAGTGGGGGTGGGGAGGGGCTCAGTGCAGGGAAGCAGGGAAGCCAGTTCTAATCCATTCACATGCAAAAGGACAGCTTCCCTTTGATGAAGCCAGGGGAACAGCAGGATTAGCTGGAAGTGCTGAGAGAAAGACCCAGGGGCCTGTGTTTCCTGTCCCTGAGCAATTGGCGGACACAGCCTGAGACATAGCCTTGCCTTGAGGAGGCAACCTGTGGCCTAGCAAGAGGAGAGTCAGTCTTCAATTTCCTTCCCATCCAGATAACTCTGGAGGCAGAGATCTGGATACAAATTCTGACACCACTTCTCCTTGCAAGTTTAAGTAGGCCTCTTTATTTATTCACCCAACAAACACCTCCTCAGACCCTTTCCTGTAAGCGGCACTATGTGAAACCCTACAAAATGGAGAAACAACAGAACCCAATCTCCATCAAAAGGGGCATTTCCCCTTCAGCACACTTGCCCCACCTGTCAAATGGGGCTGATGTCTTCAAGCTTCCTTCAAGGATTAAGTTCTGTAACATGGATCAGCATCCAGTTCATGCCTGCTTGCTACAGTTAGGATCCACGTTCTGGAGAAGCCTGCATGCCATTAGGAGGTGTGGAAACTTCTAGGAGACGTAACCTGCCTAAGGGAAGTTGGGTTGTGAGAGTGTGCCCTTGAATAGGACACTGGAACCTCTGACCCCTCGTTTCACTGCCTGGCTACCTAGAAGAGAATGGCCTCACTCTGCGTGTGCTCCGGCTACCAAGTCCTGCCTCATCACAGTCAAAGCAGACAGAGCCAGCCAGCCATGCTCTGAAATCGCCAGAACTATGAACCAAATTAACCTCTCCTTGTTAGAAGGCGGCTCTCTTAAGCATTTTGTCATAGTGACAGAAGGCTGACTAGCATGTTGATACATGAAAACTTTCTTTTTGCTTCCCTCGGCTCTAAGTCTCTGCATCCTGTGCCATTGCCACCACATTGCACTAGGCACTGCCACACGCCACTAGGGTCAAAGTCAGGTTCTGGTCAACAATGCGACATCTTCTCTGACGGGGATTCTGGGAGGATAGAGTCTAAGTCCAAAGGAAGACCAGCAAGGGAGAAAGAACCCATCAAATGAAGACTGAAAATTCTGCCCACCTTGCCCCTTAAGGGTATGTGGATTCATCTGAGAATATACCAGACAGAACTGACCTTCTATGGCAGAAGTGTCACCTAATGTAGACAGAAGTACCTGGATGTGCAGAGAACAATCTAGACCTGGAATTAATACTGTTCGATTCTCACCCCAAGCCTCCAAGGTCAAGTGGAAGTCTCAAAACAATTACCAAGTGGCATTGGGCTTCAGAGCTCTCAGCCTGTGGATCCCAGTGTTTCTTCAAGTGTTAACATGTTCTGCATATCACTAAAGGTCCTGCAGGCCAGAACCTTCTTGAAGGAGCTATTCAGAGACAGGAAGAGGAGGAAGGTGGCTCCTCCTTCCTTGCTAATGTGCAGACAAAGTGGGAAGGACTGGAGGATGGCTCAGCAGTGCACCTCCACACTGAGGCCCCAGTGATGCATAAGATGCCTCGGCTTGTATCTCCAACACAGATGGATTTCCAGAGGAACTAGAATCATCTGAATCCAGAACTCACAAATATCTAATTTTAGTTAAATATAGTCATTTTTATCAGTCTGCTAAGCCAACCTTCTTCTTTATTTAAAAAAGAACCTGACAATCAATAACCAATGTCAATCAATAAAGAAAGAGTTTATATCTAGGCAGTTAGTTTCATGATTTACGGCAGTTCTCTCTGATAAGAAGACAAGGCTAGTCCCCTGTGTGTTGTCTCTAGGACTTTAAAGAGATAAGTACTTTTTTTAAAAAAAAATGCAAAATGCACCTTCCCAGTGCGAAGACTTCATGCAGCTCTGGATTGTAAAGGATGTATATTAAAATTATAACCTACAACAAAATGCACATTTTGTAGAGGGAGAGGAAAGAAAAGATTAAATCGAATCTTCCTAACAACTGTCTTAAATCACACCTTCCTGGCTGTTGTTGAAATTATTCACCACATCACTTTGAGTTAAATCAAACTCACCCTGGCAGGAAGATGGGCTGATGTCACTCCGAGTCAGTTTGGAGGTGAGAAGAAAGGGAGAGGAGACAGGCAGCTCCCATTTTCCCACCTCCACGGCAGTGGGAAAGGAGGCTCACCAGACAGGCAGCCTGACATTCTCCATAACTCTCCCACCAGCCCAGAGCATCGCCAACACCAGTCGCCACCTGCTGCAAGGCCAAGCAGCTTTTACCGGGCAAGGGCAAGAACACACAGAACGGCAACTTGCTAGCTGGCAGGGCTGGGTTGCACCCAGATGCCCCTGAGCCAATCCTCTACCCATCTCCCCCAATGCAACGTTTCTGGTGTTATTTGGCCTCCCTGGAATGTTAACACGACCATCTCAGGCTTGACGGACCTATGGTAACCCTAATGAGTGGCACCGAAATGGAGCTGAAATCCCATACCCTAGGTGTTGAAGCCAGAAAACACATTTGTTCTTGTCTGATTGTTTTCTGTGTAAAACTCCAGGGAGGAAAGTGTGCAAATGAAGGGAAGAGATGCTGGGGACATGACTCAGTCAGTAAAGTGTTCACCATAAAAACGTGAGGCCCTGAGGTCAGATCCTCAGTGCAAAGATACAAAGCGAAGCATGGTAGTATACGTCTGTGGATCTCTGGAGATCACTGGCCAGCCTGCCTAACCAGACCCGTGAGTGCCATGTTTAGTGAGAACACGTCTCAGAAACAACCAGAATGGAGTGTAATTGAGAGAGACACTGGACATTGGCCTCCAGCCTCCACAGGCACACACACGACACATACAGACACACACACGACACATACGGACACACACAAGACTCAAACAGACACACACACACTGTGAACGTATTCACATAATCCTCTTTTTTTCTCTTTCTCTCTCCCCCTCTTCCCCTCCACACACACAAAGGGAGGAAGGAGAGGAAAGGGAGGTAGGGACAGAGAATACAGAGTAGCTTCCCCCACGTCACCCCTAACAGGCAGGGCCAGGCGCTTTCCTGCACCTTGATAAGCGTAGCAGTCATGTGATGGTGAAGGAACAATCACCTGTATTCATGCAGTTGGGAAAACCAAGGCATAGGCAGTGAAGAGACTTGCCGGGGTCACCCGACCCATCAGAGGCAGGGTCAATTTTCAGGCCCGCTTGCACTGTTCTTTTCCACCATGCTGAGTGTCAGGGTTTCCTTCTTCGAAGGAAGAGTTGTCTGAGTTACTGAGTTACTGAGTTACTGAGTTACCTTGCCTACTCCACCCCTCTAATCCCCTTGTTCTTCAAATCCCAATTCCTCTGTGAAGCCTAGGCAGATGACTCACTCTTCTAGAATACTCCACTCTAAACACCCCTTATGGGAGTTAATGGCAAAGGATGTCATTTTATCACCTCGACTTGGTACTGTGCTTTGCAAAGAAAAGAACTGTGTTGGACAGATCTCGCCATCACCCACCACCATGGGCACAGTGCCATGGCAGCAGAGGCAGGCTCGTGTTTCTTAGGAAATAGCCAGAAAACAGCCCAGATGGATGCCTTCCCAAGTGTGCTCCTTCTCTTAGCCCCTCCAGTGGCTCCTAGTTCTAGGGCGTTTCTTCCCAGTGGTCTTTGAGATTGCACAGCCAGCTCCCCACCCAGCCAGCCGTTCCTCAGGCCCTACGCCTTCTCTTACTGTCACTCTACTGTGGCATTCTGGCCGTGCCATTTCTGGGCAAGCATACCAAGCATATCCTTGCCACAGGGCTGTTTCCCTGTTTTCTGTTCCCACTGGACCTGTTCTTCCCTTGGACGTGCACATGGCTCACATCTCACCTTCTTCAAGAGCTTAGAGAGCCATTGCCACCACATTTAACGGCAACATCTTTATATTTGGTCGTCTGCTCCACTGACATGTCCTCATCACTTCCTAGGTGCTTAACGAATGCTGCTGAATGAGAAAGACAAGAATCTGAGCATGTCAGCTAAAGAAGACTGGTGCATGCCAGGACATTATTGCACTTACAGTCAAATAAGAAGAACAAGAACTTGGGTGTGCACCTGTGATTTCTCCCACCTAGCTGTGACTGTTCATCTGTTCCCATCTCCAAACCCCAGTACAGATGCTGGCCTCGAGGCCAGTCTCCCACGCCTGTTCTACATGGTATATGACTCTAGTCCTTCCATTAGCGGAAACTCCACAGTAGGTCCAGCCATGCTTTCTAGCACCCTTGTGGCCATCGATACCATCTAATGTTTTCCTGCCAGATCCCAAGCCTTAAAAATAAAAAAACTCCAAAATGAAGGCATGGTTGGAATGAGTGCAGGACACTGTCTAGACTGAGTCCTCTCACAAGAGAAAGAAACAAGCACCTTGAGGGTCTCTCTCACCTTCAGAGAGCTGAGTCTAGAGGGCTCCTGGCTAGTCCATCCCTACATGCCCAGGAAAAGAGGGCATCATTGGGTCACTCAGCAGCCCAGCTCGGACCCTCAGCAGTCACAAGGACTCACCTTCCCCTTCTGCCAAATCATGTGCAGCCCTTTAGCCCGGAAAAAGTCATGATCCTCTTATGTCTTAATTAGCATCCTTGGAGCAGAGAGTAAGAGAGGCCCTGGGCCCTTTGGTGTGAGGCTTAAAGGAGTCAGGGGTCTCATCTTATAGAGTTGATTGCCCTCTCGGACAAATTAAGTACAGACATTGAGCCTTGATTTCCTCATCTGTAAAATGATGCAATGACCCCACAGGCTTCCTTAAAGGTTCAAACAAGGTGGCACTCAGTGAACATTTGATGCAGAACTTGCAGGATCCTCAAGTCCCTTCTCTCCCAGGATTTTCCAGCAGTCCAGACCCGTTTTCACTGGCATTTTCCACTGGTTCCATTTCAATTTCTGACTCAGTGGCCAAAGTCTTTTCTATTTACTTTCCATTGTGTTTCTCTTCTAATCTGAATCCCTGGGTTCCACTAAGATAAAGATCCAGCCCAGATGTGCAGCTGGAAGTTCTGACTCCTGTAAATTTTCCTCCACATCTCTGTATGTGTATGCACACATACGTGTGTGTACATGTGTGTAGATCAGAGATCAACCTTGGATGTCACTCCTCAGGTGCTGTGCACCTTTCTTTTTCTTTGTGAGACAGGCAGAGTCTCTCACTGGCCTGGAGCTCACCAAGAAGGCTCTACTGACTGACCAGTGAGTCCCAGGAGGACCCAGCTGCCTCCCCCCAGCACTAGGATTACATGCACATACCACAAGAACTGGCTTTCACATGGGCTCTGGTGATTGAACACATGTCCTCATGCTTGCAAGGCACTTTACTGACTGAGCTGTCTCCTGGCTTCTCCACACCCTCATTTAGAAACTGAAGTAAATCAAACTGGAGGACAAGCTTATCATTAAAATAAAATATAGACACTGAAGACACTCCTCCAGTGCCAAGGACGGGCAGACAAGTCTGAGGCAGCCTCCTGTCTCTCCCCTCACTCCCTGGCTCACTCTTCTCCATCAGAGAAAGGCAGTGGTTAGTCAGACAAAGCCTGACCAGCAGCTGAAATCCTTTGAGGTAAGAACCACATAATCGTCAAGCATTTGAGCTGCAATAAAGAGACATGAGACAACTCTACCTTGGAATACCAACCGCAGACCAGCTGAGCGAATCCGCAACAGAAGATCAAAAACGATCTTCGATGTGGATAACAGAAAATATCACAGAGCAAACAGGAGAGATCAGTTCAGCAAAGAAACGGAGCCACATCTGCAGGTCTACAGTGAGATTTTTTTTTTGCTTGCGTTGACTTCCTAGCACATAACTCACAAGGTTATTAATACAGACTCCTACTGTTTGGGGCAAATAAACAGCTGTTGGTGTTTTGTGTTATTAGGGATTTCCTCTACTGAAACTGTCTTTTCCTTTCCAAATCCTGAGAGGCACAGACAGCTGAAATCAGATTACCAAGGCAAAAAGAAAAACAAGGAGAGGGAGGCAGTCTGTGTGGGTCTGTGTGGACAGGGCTTCTGGGACCTTCAACATCTCCCTGTAAATCTCAAAGTCAGAATTCAAGAGCAGGGGTACAGGGCCATTGGAATGGCTGTTTTTGCCCTGGTGTTGGGAACACATCACTGAGGACATTCAACCACATTCACCCACATTCACCCAGGACTAGGGGTTTCCTTGGACTCAGGAAGTCACCCTAGAAGACAGGATTGTGTCAACACACAGGAAAGCACTCAGCAAGCATACCTGGCACACCATAGGTGGCAGAAACTCATGGGTGGGACTTGGGTGAGTCTAGGTGCAGATGGAACATTGCTTTTCCTACAAGTACAAATTTCCTGGGGTCCCCACAGATAGGGGACTCGTCACTCACACTTGTAAGGCCTCTCCTTCTACCCCACCCCACTCACTTCAGGATTTGACACAAGGATAAAACAAGCCACCTGTTGGCAGTCCTGTCATTCTCTTACTTGACCCATGACCTCTGAGCTTACCCTCACAGTGTCTGCTAAAATCATCTCCTCTTTCTCTGTTTTTGAAGCATCCTTCTTATTCTGTAAAAACCATAAATCTTGGGGATAGCCACCCTTCTTGGCTCTACCAGCCATCAGCTCTGTGACCCTGGACAAATTATTTCTATTAGTCCATTTTCAATTGCTATCACAGACAATCTGAAGTTGGGTAATATATAAGAAAAAAAAGAAGTTGGTTCTGAAAGTCCAAAGTCAGGTTTCATGGGTTCAGCCTTTGGGGGCTTTCAGCTACCACACAAAATAGGCAAAAGCATCACAGTAGGAACAGTTGTTGGAGGGAGAGAGCAGTTCTACAGTGAGGCAGAAAGCAAGAGAGGCTCGCTCATATTTCCAAGTATGTGTCTCTTGGGAACTAACTGGGTTCAAAAAGAACTGCATGACTCTCTTACAAAGGTGATGATGTCAATGATCTAATCACCTCCCACCAGATCTACCTCTCTAATGGCTTCCAACCCACCACACTGGGGACCAAGATTCCAATGAACAAATGTCGGAGAGACACTCAAGTCCTTCACAAACCAGGAACTTTCTATGGCTCAGATTTATCACCTCTGGAATCATATCTCTCTGGGATATTGAGACCAAAGGAACCAGAAGCCCCTCTTCCAGAATTACTCTCCATTTAAATAAGGACAGGAACAAAGTGATCCTACAGGGACAGTACCTGCCCAGGTTCTGACCCAGGATTCTCTACCCAGTCAGTCTTCAATTCCATAGAAGCTTGTTGCCATTAAAATAAATCAAATAAATCAAAGGTTCTAATTTGTCACTTCAAATCTCTCTTTAGGGCTGGAGAGACAGCTCAGTTAGAAAAATCCTGCTTTGAAATCTCAGGACCTAAATTCAATCCCTAGTGTAAAAGTGTCAGGCATGGAGGTGCATCCTTGGAATTTCTGTGCTGGGGAGGCAGGGAAAGGCTCACCTGAAGCTCACTCCTCAGACAGCTGACTTGGTGGGCTCCAGGCCACTGGGAGACTGTCTCAAAATAGGAGATATGCAGCACCTGAACAATGACATCTGAGGTTGTCCTCTGGCCTCCACATATGTGCACACATACGCACACACAATGCACACGCATACACACAGATGCACACACAGAGGCACACACATCTATTTGTGCACATACATGCACAAAATCTCTCTTTAGCGTTCCCACTCTTATTCATTGGTCCAAACAGTTTTGTTCTGTTCTCCTAAACCCCCAGATGCCATCAGCGTGATGCATATTACCCCAATCTTCAAACCCTGTCTGGGCCAAGGTCTCTGAAATACCTTTCCATGCCTCTGGAATCTCAATGGCTATTAACTCAAAGTCTCCTGAGGACACAAATGTTTGGACAAGTCAGGTGTGGAAACCAAACTAAGAAGCCAAGATTCTTAAGGTTCCGTCCTCCATATGCCTTCTCAGGATGAGCTGCTTTGAGACTTGAACTTGGAACACTGGTAGAATGAAAGAATTCATGCAAAAACTGGTACAAACCTCACTGTTTCCCACTGTCTTTACCTGACCTGGGGTGGAACAGCTCAGAGGCCACTTCTCTGGACCTTCCCTACATCGTCCTTTTGTGAGCTTCTGAAGGATAGTGGCAATAAAATGTGGCCCAGCTAATTGTGCCGGCTGGCCTGCATGTCACCTCAGCTGAGGCTTCATTCAGGAATGCTCTCAGTAGCTCACTGGAATTAGATATTCAGCTGATTCAACTTGCACCATTAAGGACAGCTTCATCTTTTAAAGCAAACTCACCAAGCTGAAGCCGAGCACTGGGCAATGGAGGAGAACCCCAAAGCCACACACGTAGCAGTGGTCCAGTGACCACTGAAACTTCAGCCGTAACCGTATAGCCAGAAAATCCACACAAACAGCAAGATTCACATAACCGGGACTTCTTCCTCTGAAAGTTCCAGTTGGCTGCACTCAGCAGAGTCCGTAAAGAGTACACAGACCCAAGAGAAGGTTCCAGAACAGCTGTTGCTCACAGTCACTGCCGCAACATACCTGACTTGGGAACAGTTGTGAGGTAATTTGCTATTAACAATAACCTAAGTAGCAAAGCTTAGGAATGATTAACTTTAACTCCACAAATTAAAGAGATTCCGAGGTTAACACACTCCCCAGCATACTAATGTGCTTCACTGAGTGGGAAAGAAAGGGTGGGGCGACCATGGTGCACTGTCAGGACGTGCCTAATGCTGGCACTGCCCTGGGATGAGTGCCCTGCGTGTGCAGGCATGTGTGCAAAGAAATAGGAATGTAGGGAATCTTTACGTGCAGCCTTGCATTCCAAGATGTAGCTGCGTGTGACTGAAGGCAGAGTGAGGTTTGAGAAGACAACATGTATGCACTTTGCAATAATCAAGTCTCTGCCAAATTGAGACTTAGTGTAGAAAGATGGCCTGCCATTCACGGAATATGACAGCCACCTGCAGCCCCTGTTCTCTGCTTCTGGCTCTATGTATAAGTATTCCTGACATTTATAGACATCTAGGGCGACTGAGATGGTTCACTGGATAAAAGGAGCTTGCTGGGAAATCAGATGACATGAGTTCAATCTCCAGGATCCACACGGTGGAAGGAGAGAAGCGATTACTATAAATTGCTCTCTGACCTCCACGTGCACAGCACAGCATACCCATGCCCACAGCCCCATCTCTCCCCAAAGCCCACATGGTTGCTCTCCGGCTCTATTTGTCCCCATACTCAGTAGGGTATCTCCTCAAAGCCTTCAGATGGCATCCCTTCAGTGTGCTTGGCCAGAGGAAAGCAGGTCTCTCCAGACACTTGGATAAAACCCAATCAAAGAAAATGGGCAAGAAATCCAAAGAGACCCTCACACTCACAGCCACAGATTAGCACCTCCGGCTTCTCAAATGAGTGAGGTCAAGATCCTACAGAATAGCAACAGAGGCACTCCTAGAACTTGTGTGTGTGGCTTCAAATCCCACAAACATATCTGGAAAATCTAAGCTAACTTCAGTGGCTGGTGCTGCCCTTTAAGGCCCTCACAAGCTGGATTGTGGCTCGCTTTTGATTCTAAATTTTCCTTGAGATTTGCCACCAAACTGCTTATCAAGGGCAAACAGCGATTTATGTCAAGTGAGCAGGAAAGAATGTGGAATTCATTTATTTTGCAGCCTGTCCACTTCTGAAGTCCTTGGCCATAGTGAGAAGCTGTATTCCTTGGCAAGGTCCTTCTGCTCCATAAACATGTGGTCCTGGGCTATTAACAAAAGCAATTAGGCTCAACCCTGAGCCCTGCTGCTGATACCCTCAAGGCTTCAGAGTCTGTTATGGACAGAATTTTCGAACCAAAGCTCATTCCAAAAATTAGAGAGCTTTGCTGCATCAGTGACAGCTTTTCCCTCAAACAAGCTCCCAGCGGACGTGCACTCTCCTGGTAACAAAGGCTGCCAGTTAAGGAGCAGAGATGGACACCGGAAAGCTACTAACATCCACACCAAAGACATCTCCTGGTTCTCCGGTACCCCTGTCATCAACCCGATGCTGTGGATCTGAGACACACTAATATGCACATGATTTACCTGATAAGCTTGAGGAAACAGCACAATCAATGACCCGATCTTCCACAGTTGGGATGAGGAGAAAGACAATGGATTTAGGAATGAGTCACATACAGAAATTCGTTTCCGTTGTGTTCGGAAGGACAGATAGAGCATGTGAGGCATCTCAGTGTCACCTGAACTTGCTTACTCTCGCAGATGCTTCCGGCTACCATCATCCCTCACAGAAATACAGCTGTCAGACTTCTCTTTCTCTCCCATGTGTCTTTCAGCATTCTCTCTAAGAAGTCGAACCTTAGCCAGGCGGTGGTGGCGCATGCCTTTAATCCCAGCACTCGGGAGGCAGAGGCAGGTGGATCTCTGTGAGATCGAGGCCAGCCTGGTCTGCAGAGTGAGTTCTAGGACAGTCAAGGCTACACAAAGAGACCCTGTCTCAAAAGAAGAAGAAAGAAAAGAAAAAAAATAAGGAAGAGGAAGAGCAGGAGGAGGAACTTTTAAGAACTGAAGTAATTTAATAAACACTACATACAAACCATAAGGAAAAAGTGTTGTGGAGGACACTGGGGATTACTGAGGGCTGGCAATGACATTTGACCCTGTTACTATTAATAAGGTCCCAAAGTAAACCTGCTGGAAGCTTGCAACTCCTGGAGACACAGTTGGAAAACCTCTGACCTAGGACATCTATTTAAATCAAAAATTAGGGGTTGGGTTAAATGAGGATCTGAGCTCACACTGTAGTATCCATGTAAATCTGGGCTTCGTGGTACACATAGATAACCCCTGGGCATGGTGGTACACATAGATAACCCCAATACTGGAGGCTCTCTGACCAGCCAATATAGGCAAAACAGCAAACTCCAGCTTCAGTGAGAGACCCTGTCTCAAAGTACGTAGTGAGCAATTAAGGAAGATTCTTTGTGTCAACCTCCAGCTTCCCCTCACACGTCCAGATGGTCACACCTGCACAACTGCATGCACAGCATACACAGTAAACACAAAATAAATTCAAAATAAAAATAAAACAATATGTACAATATGTATAATATAGCCATCATGTCCATCTTACTAATTTATTAAGAGACCTATGAAAATATGTAAAATACACAAATCACCAACGCTGAGCCTCCCAGAGGAAAATTATTCCCGCAAGACAAAACACACAGAGGGGTTCAGGCAAGGCATTAAGTTCTACCATAACCAAAGGAGAAGAAATCAAAAGACTCAACTGTCTTCACAGCAATTCCACTTGCCCAGAAAATGCAGAATGATAACACCAAATGCCAGCCCTCCATGACCCCGGCACAGTGCTGCATTGTCGGGGGCTGGGTGGAAAGGCTTGCCTTTTGAAAAATATTTCATAAAAAATGTTCATACTCTGTCACTAGTAATCTTACTTCTTCAAATACATCTTTGAGACTAACTCAAAGGGGGAAAATAAGTGAGGCGAAGACATTCATTTTTTCCCGAGTGTATCCATTTCCAAACAAATTAGAGTCAATGGAGAGTGTATCCATTTCCAACATTAGAGTCAAATGAAAAATGGTGCATTGGTGGTAGAATACTATGTAGCCATTTAAAGTATTGGGGGACATTTTCTTTTGTAAATTTTATTTTATTCAATAATATTTTTTTATTTATTTTACATACTGACCATTTTCCCTTCCTCCTCTCCTCCTATCCCCCCTCCCATTTTCACTTATCCCCCTCCCCCTCCACTCCTCCTCTGTCTCCATTCAGAAAGAGGCAGGCCTCCCATGGGCTGGAACAAAGTATGGCATATCAAGTTGAGGTGGGACTGAGCTCCTCCTGCATCAAGTCTGGGCAAGGTAATCCAGTATGGGGAACAGGTTCCCAAAAGCCAGCTAAGGTCCTGATCTCACTGCTAGGAGTCTTACAAACAGACCAAGCTACACAAAGTCACACACATGCAGAGGGCCTAGGTCAGTTCCATACAGGCTCCCGAACTGTTGGTTCAGAGTCCATGTGCTCCCAGGAGCTCAGGTCAGCTGACTCTGTGGGTTCCTCCATCATGACCTTGACCACCCCCCACCTCTATCCACACCCCCCACTCATACAATCTCTCCTCCCTTTCTTCAGGAAGACTCCCAGAGCTAGGCCCAGTGCTTGGCTGTTAGATCTCTGCATCTGCTTCCATCAGCTACTGGATGAAGTCTCTCTAATGACAATTAGGGTAGTCACCAATCTGATTATGGAAGACAGCCAGTTCAAGCACCCTCTCCACTATTGCTAGGACTCTTAGCTGGAGTCATCCTTGTGGATTCCTGGGAGGTTCCCTGGCACCAGGTTTTTCCCTAAGTCAGAAATGCTTCTCTTATCAAGATGTCTTTTTTTGTTTCTCTCAGAGAGGCAGCTTCGCTTCTGCCTCTCTCCCCTCTTCTCTGCTTCC
>LOJH01004272.1:13280-36726 GCA_001685095.1 Ellobius talpinus | reverse complement strand
GCCCCTCAATGGAAGAATGAATAAAGAAAGTGTGGAATATATACACATTAGAGTCTCTGGATTTTAGCCATGACTTTTGCCACTTGATAGCAATGCTTCTCAAGTAAATCCCCATCATGCTGAAAAACTAACCACCCTTATACCATTGCTTATCAGGTAGGATAATTGATCACCATGACATGATAGACTGAATTATTAGGTTTGGACCAGCTGGGAGGCAAATTCTTCCTGGATATTTGTTTATACCGTATGAAGATATGTCCCTGTGATTAGTTTAATAAAAAAATAGACAGCCGATAGCCAGGCAGGGAAAATAGGTGGAATTTACAGGCAAAGATGAACTAGGAATGAATTTAGGCATGCAAAGGAGATGCCAGGAGACATGGAAGATACAGGATGATTGGTACATGACAGAACATAGAGTAATTAAAATGGGTTTTTTAAGCTCTTACAAGCTAGTTAAAACAAGCCTGAGCTAAGGCCAAGCTTTATAATTAATAAGTTTCTGTGCCATTATTTGGGAGCTGGCAGGACAAAGAAAGATGCAATACAACAAATATATAACAATATTATATGATTTAAACATACAGCATAACTTTTAATTTACTTTCAAACAAGTACATTCTACTAAAGATAATAGGCTATCCTCTGGCCTTCTGTTTTTGTTTCTATGTATTTGCCTTATTTCATTGAGTATGAGATGAGAAAGATTTCATAAATTATTATAGTAAAATTGAGAAAATTCTATTAATGTACACTAAACTTTTATTAATCTATTTTTTCTTCATTTAATATGGTGAAGTAGAACTGGAGATAGATGGGTCCGTGGTTAAGGCTACATACAGAGGACCTGAGTTTGGTTCCCAGCACATGACAGACAACTCACAACCACCAGCAACTCCAGCTCCAGGGAATCCAACACAGCCTTCTGGCATTCCTTGCCACCTATATCCATAGGCACATACTCAGAAGAAAAGAAAGAGTAAGCCACCCTCCATTTCATTATGTGTCTCCTCCCCCTTAAACACATATGCTACAACCCTGTAGACATCTTTTCTGTTTCTCACCTGTGTATTGCTTTTTCTGGTTATGATTATGGTTTTGTTTTTCATAGATACATGTTTATGTATATATGTAGTGAATGTATGGCAAATTTGTCAAGTGTGTGCCACAAAACATTTGGAGGTCACAAGACATCTTTAGGTGTTCATCCTTGCCTTCCATCTTGCTTAGGTTGACCTCTGGGTCTTTTGTGGTTGACAAAAGAGTATACCACGTAGCTGGCCTGCAAGTTTGTGGGGAGTCCTGTCTTCATTTCCATCTTGTCGGTGGCATGATAGGATTACAGATGTTTGCTCCCACATCAACTTTTTACATGGGTTCTGGGGATCCAAATTACATTCTTCAAACTTTCATGGCAAGCACTTTATCCACTGAACCATCTCCCCAGCACCACACTGGTTTTTCTTACCTCAAAGTTGTCATTCAAATCCCACTCCTAGAGAGTTCTTTTCACTCTTCCTATGACTACCTGACCCATCCCTAAGGTATCCATTTAAATACCGTGTATTCAGAGAAGTCTTCACTCAGCACTCCCTTCTAATATCCCATGGGTTTCATTTATAACATTGAACATAAGTTTTTAATTAACAGGTGGCCTCACATAAATACATCCGGTCTGATTATATTCAGAGCTTCCAGTTTCTTTATCCAACTCACTTCCCACTGTCTGGCACAGAAAGCCTTGACACTCAACATTTTTAAATATTTAAATAAGGAAATACTTTATAAAAATGGCTCAAATTAACATCTGGGAGGCAACAATTGGATCTCATCCGTTTTCTCTCTCCTGCCCACTTAAATCCTGACTACTCACTGTGGTATTTAGCTGAGTCACTATGACTACATCAAGATCTCAGTTGATTGAGTGGTGCCAGTTTTCAGCTGCCAGCCATCTTTTCTATGATAGCTCTCCTCATCCTTCTAAAGGTAGCAGGGTGTTCTTGCAAAGTCACAGGTCAGTGTGTAAACAGAATTTGTCCTCACTGTAATTCTTACAGTGTTTTGCAATCATAAGAGACTACTGTCATCAGCCAAAACCTCACACAAACATGATGGCTCAATGCCAGTGTAGGTAACTTCCCTGTGTCTGTAAGTCCTGGGGGTCAGTTCTCAATGTTAGGAAACAAAACATGAAGGCAGTTAATGGATGTCCAGCTCGTACAATGCCACCATCTTTTAGACAATTTCTGCCCCGTGTTATCACAGGCCAGGGCTCTCTTCAAGGCTCCAGTGGATGTTATATTCTTAAAAATAATGGAAAAAATCTTCTAAGTTGTGGGAGGGGACTAATATTTATTGAGCACATATTATATGCCACATATTATACAAATACATAGTCTCCTTGACCCTCACACCATCCTGTGAGGTAGATAGTCTTCTCATTTTACACATAAAGAATCTCTTTTTGGATAATATAGGTTCTTTTATTTTTCTATTAAAATTAATTCCACTTCTTTTCTTTTCTACTTCCTATTGTAAAGATTTGGCAGCTATACACTAGAAAAGTCTACTTCTAGTCAAGAAATACTAATTTAATGAGTTGTTTCACGGTGTTTCAATGAATGATTGAAAATTCGAAACTACCACACATCCGTATCAGGTTGCTTCTTTGGCATTTCCTAATCCACCTGGGTTGCTGAGTCTTTTTGCTCGGTTTCCATGTTTCCTACTAATCACACACACACACACACACTCACACATGCACACACAAACACACATGTGCACACGAGCACACATGCACGCATGCACACCCCCACTCAACACACACACATGCACACACAAACACACATGTGCACACTCACACGAGCACACATATGCACGCATGCACACATACTCACACATGCACAGACACACTCACATGTGCACAGACACGCACACAAACACATGTGCACACGAGCACATGCACACACATGCGCACACTCACATGAGCACACACATATGCACACATGCACACACAGTCACACATGCACACACACAAGCACACACATGCACACACAAACACACATGCGCACACGCACACGAGCACACACATATGCGCACACACTCAAGCATGCGCACACGCACACGAGCACACACATGCACGCACGCACACATCCCACTCACACACACACACTCACACATGCACACACACACTCATACATGCGCACACGCACACGCACACGAGCACACACATATGCACGCATGCACACCCCCTGCTCACCCACACATTTCTTCACTAGTTCTAACTTTGGTTCTTTAGATTTATTCTCCATAGTCTAACAGGACTAGCAAGCAAATGTTATGAACAACGTTCTTAATCATGAAATGACTCCTGCTTCCAATTGTAATATCAAACAGGATCAACCTGTCTCAGAATTCAATAGAAGTTCAATCTATAGTCAAGGAAAAACTCAGTATTATTTGTTACAGTTCTTCTGCAATGCAGACCGAATAACTTTTATTTCCCCTCTATGTAGAAGAGACAAGATCTCTTCTTGAAAGAGATCTTGATTTACCTTACACTTCTCAGAAAAAAAAACTGGAATTTTCTTTCTCATGGATTCCTATGTTGGGTTCCTGTTCATTCATGCCATCTGATTTATTCATACTCTGTAATAGTTTAGGTTTAAAAAAAAAACTAGTAGTAAACCAGCCTGGGGTGGGTGGGGCCAGCCCCTTGCCCTATTCCCAACAGTCATTGCAGATTTTAAAAACTTTGTTTGGAATGACACTGTCTACCACTTGTACCCAGGCGCTCGGGACTGGGAAGCAGACAGATAGTGAGGCTTAGCTCAACAGTACATGGTATGTAGAGGTAGAGCCTCGTCCAGCAGCATTTCATATTTCTAGGAAAATATATAGGGAAAGATGTGGAGTCCATGTCTTTTTTCTCCCTTTGGGGCCCATAGGAAGTTCCTTCTCTCTCTTCTTGAAGGAACTTATTCCAAGTACATATAGTCTCTTGTCTGGGGGCATCTTCAAAGGACACTGTAGGTGTAGGAAAGGTTCTCTGCATGGATGCCAGCCACATCTGCGTACAGTTCGGGCACCACTAACTCTGGCACTTGCAACACGACCTTGTCATTGGCAGATCTAGAGGCAGCTTCTAGGCGCAAGCACAGCTCTCCAGGTAACGGACGGCTGTCCTCCCTCCAGTGCCAACAGCATTTCATGATACTGTACCTGAGATGGGAACAGCAGAGACAACTGTGAAAGGAATATAGTTCCTCTTCAACAACCAAATAAAAGCTCTGATCTTTGCCGTCTCCCCTTGCAGTTCCAGACACTGGTACTCTACCATTCTCTTTATATCAAGTCTCTCAGCGCGGTTTGCTTTTTTATATAATAGAATGCTGGAGACTTTTCAAACTACAAAGTGACAGAAGAGCTCTGCCTTCTCCACCAATAGGATAACAGGGCTATGAGTAAATTGTTGGTTCCCCTCTATGGTATGATGGGGGGAGCTTTTAATCATCTCATTTACCTTCTCATCACAGTGCTAGGCTCTTTAAGGCCAGGCACTTTGTCCGAAGACCTCTTGTGAAAGCAAAAATTAGAGTCCTCAACGATTGTCTCAAAATTCTAAGAATGTCTGTGTAATGTATATATAATATATGTGTATGTCATAAGTGCATATGTGATAAGTATACATATATGACATTTATGGCTTGAGCCTGAACTGTCCCCTTCAGGCCCATGTGTTAAGTGTGATTCCCCAGCTTGTGACACTAGGGGAAGTATTTGGAAGTTATAGCCTCCTGACTCCAGCCTCTGTTCACTGTCTGCTGGTCCACAAGCATGTGAACAAGCTGTCTATGTGCTCCCACAGCCACAGACTGAGCATCTCTGCTCTGCCTTCCCCACTGTAATAGAACTAAGACAAGGTCAAGCTTTCTTCCTGAAGCAGCTTCTCCTGGGTACTTTGTCACGATTAGAAAAGTGGCTGATACAGTTGTTGAGCAGAACTGCTTTTGTTTTGCCACATACTTCATTTAAGACTGTGCATTAGCATAGAAGGAAAATGATCATCCACGGCACACAGAAAAAGGTGTAGTAATTAGGGACCAAACCATGATTTCAAATGACAGAAGCTCAAGCCTTTAAGAGCCACTTACATGGCATGTGTGCAGCTGCTGGGTCTCTTCATGATTTTCCCTCTCTGGAGATACTGTAGAATGCTGGTGGGAGGGACTTCAGGGTATGGTGGTGCCCCTGTCAATACAAGAAGCCTTCTAAATATGAAGTGAAAATAACTCCAGTATCCATTGACCTGAGACAGCGGCCTTTAAGCCATAGCCGTGGGAAAATACTGTGTACAGTATAGTTGCTTCCTGCAGATTATATAAGGATACAATGAATTTCAGAAAAGATGTTCTGGAGAAGAAAGGTAATATTAGAAGTTCCTTAGTTTTAAGGAAAATAATAAAACATGGCAAAACAGGAAATAAGACCTGCCTTCCACTCTTCATAATACAGAAGGAGCTACAGTTTCTAAACTGAATGGATTAATAAACTTGAAGAAAACTTTCTCACATTTATATAAGGTTGCTATGGGAATTATACTTTGGTTTTGAACACATTCTATGGAGCTGGTATGGTTTGGGGGAAAGAAAGGTAAAAGGGAAAGCTAAAGAAAATTAAGGAAGGTCTAGAGAGAGAGAGAGAGAAAGAGAGAGAGAACAAAATGAGTCAACATTTACATAGAATTTATTGGAAAGAGGCTCAGAGTCCATGTCAGTCCAGTGCAATCTGGCCTGGCCTGAAAACACTTCCTCAAAGGCTCTAACATTCACCCTCCAAATAAACAAGCTTGCCTGTTCGCCTGGAGGTCGTCCTTACCTAGAGTCACCATCTCATAAAGCAGGATCCCAAAGGACCAGCTGTAAAAGAAGCAAAGTCATCCATTTAATTTCTACCTTTATCTTTACTAAAGAAAGCTTACTTTAACATCAGCAAGGAAATGAAGGAGTCAAAGAGAGCTGAAGTGTTTTGGAAAGAGAAGTCACAGAGTTTATTAATAAACATTCCTGCCCATGTCCCTCATAATCTCTGTCTTTAAGGGCTGAGTCTATATCCCTTCTTCATAATACATATTTGCTGTTGTTATTAGTGTGCAAGTGTCCTCAATCACAGATCCACCACTGAAACAGAATGTCCCTTTTTGTCTTTTTCATCTTTCCTTCCCTCTGTGCTCAAATTCTAGCCTTAATTCAGCACAAAGCAAACAGGGATTCTTCATTTAACCACCGCTTTCTCAGTCGATCTATTTATTCAAACATAGAGAAACTACTAGTAAACTTTAGACATTTGGAAAGGGAATTTGGCTAATCAGTATGACTTTAGAGGGACATACTTCACTATTAATAAACTTGAAAACGTTCTCACATTTATATAAGGTTGCTGTGGGAATTATACTTTGGTTTTGAACACATTCTATGGAGCTGGTATGGTTTGGGGGAAAGAAAGGTAAAAGGGAAAGCTAAATAAAATTAAGGAAGTCATTAAATGAGTGACATTTTATAAGTAAAATTGCCCAAAGTCTGTTGAAAAGCAGGTATAAGGGATATATCAGTGGAAGCATCCTAATGAACTCATCAAGCCGATGTTTCAATTCCCACTGCCTCTTGTGATATGGACACCAAGGAAGGCATTCTGCATTGAACTTTTGTGCCTAGCTGAGGTACATTATTTCCAACGATCAATTTCAATTCTTTACAATCCTGATTATACCAGTTGTATATGTAATTATAGTTAAGCGATCATCTAAGTGCTATAGATGCTACTTAAATATTTGCATAAGATATATATATCTTTAAAAATAAGTTGAATGTTTTAAAAACGAGTCCATTTGAGTATGCTGCTAAAAAGAAAATGTGCTGGAATAGTACTTCACATTTGTAATCCCAACACTTGAGAGGCTAATAAAGGAGGGTCACTAGTTTAAGGACAGTCTGGATACACAGGAAGACTTATTTAAAACAAAACCAAACAAAAATGAGGCAGGTGTGGTGATTCATGCCTTTAACTGCAGCACATGGGATGCAGAGGCAGTCAGATTTCTGTGAGCTCAAACTCTGTAGTTTCTACATAACAAGTTCCAGGATAGCCAGAGATATATAGAAAACCCCTGTCTCAACTTCAGCCTCACCCAAAATAAAAAAATTAAGTGAATAACATATTACAAAATTGTACTGATGAGTCAAGTCAAAAAATGAAACAGGGAACCTGGACAGTAGTGGTGGATGCCTTTAATTCCAGCCCTTGGGAGGCAGAGGCAGGTTGAGCTCTGTAAGTTCAAGCACCAGCCCAGTCTACTAAGTTATTTTTAAGACAACCTAGCCTACACAAAGAAATGAGGGAAGGAAATAAAAGTCTCAGGTTGTTTTACAAATATTTTCAGGTCTCTTACTATATGTACTAAGAACCATCTCAAAGTGGCATCCAGCCACTAGTCATCATTACAACTATTCAGACAAGAAATAAAGCTTATATCTGTGCATTGTGGCATGCATGTGTGACTCTGCATTTCAGAAGTGAAGACAAAAGAATTGTGGCTTAGGTGCTGCTTTTGAATGTTCAAGACCCATCACAAAATGTAGATTTTTCTCCTTAAAAATTCTGTTAAATAAATATGCATGCATATTTTTCACTTAAAAAGTGATTTGGGAGTGAAGACATAGCTCAGTGACTAAGAGCACTTATTGCTTCTTCAGAGGACCTGGGTTCAGTTCCTAGCACACATGTGTTGGCTCACAGCCCCCTATAACTCCAGTAATGGGGATCTGACACTTTCTTCTGGCTACCAAGAATTCTAATACATACATGGTGCACATAAATAACTTAATATTTTTAAAAGAAGTGACTTGAAATGTGTATAAATATTTTACTTCAAATTCTTCATTTCCTGGCTCAAAAGTGTAACCATGCCCTAAAGGTTAAAATAAGGCTGCTAAGGTAAGTCCTCCAACATTGATTTGAATAATATTTTCACTTTTTTCTTTCCTAATAAAATCCACTAATCTAACTCATAAGAACTACTTGGAAAAGCATTTTTAAATAGATTGGAAGCAGACGACATATATTTTTGCTTGACAGTGTTTGATTTCAAGTAGAGATCTGATTTGCAGACATAATTGACTGCATGTGCAATCACATTTGGGGGGAAGTACCAGACCTCAAAGATAAGAAATGAAAGCAGGAACATACACATCTCCTCTGATGCTTGCAGGTTTCAGGAGAAGACGTTCTGGAGCAAGCCACTTGAGAGGGATAGTGCTGGTGCGCGCAGAGGAGATGGCCCCTTGGGTGTAGACTTCATAAGCCAGGCCCAATCGGCAGAGTTTGACAGTCAGGTCACTTTGGATCAGGATGTTCCTGGCAGCCACATCCCCGTGAAACAGATTCTTATCCTGCAGGAATTCCTATCAGCATATGATCAAAGGCAATCAGCATTCTGAAGGTCAAAGTTCACAAATAAGACCTTCAAAAGATAAGAACCTTCTCTGCTCCAAACACTTCATTAATCAATGAGATCATTTTTAAAGCAGGATAAGGGATTAGATCTTTTCACCTTATGTTTAGGATTACCAAAGTCAGTGAATGATCCAAAAGGCACTAACACAGGAATTTTACTTCAGTGCACAGGATGGATCCTGCTGCATCACGTGTTCTAGGTGAGCACTCTGCAACTCTGCTCCATACCGACTCCTAACATTGGACTCTGAAAGCATAATCACATGCTCTGTGTCAACCCTAGCCTGTCTTGACTGCACTTTCCCTTCAGATGGTGCTCAGTTCGATTCTGGAACATATACACAAAGGTTCAAATCATCTCATTCTGTCTTCCCTACTAGATGATGTTAAGGAAATGTCTTTACGGAAAATCCAAAGGAACACAGAAAGTCACACACTCATCAGATGATTGTTGACTGAAAGCCAATCCAATCTTACCAATCCACTAATAGTTCTTAAGTCAGGCTCCAGATCAAAATTCTCTGAGAACTTGTAAAAACAAACTTTAAGACTTTTAAGACAGACTTACTAAGCCACCATCTAGAAAGAGAAAGGGGGTGACTTGTAGTATAAAGGAACAGAGGATTCTGGTGTGGTTAGAAAAGCAGGTGAAAATCAATGTGGCTGGTGATGTGTGCTGGATCAGCTCCTTTTGCATGAAGCCACTCAAGCTGTGTGTGAATGAAAAGCCAGAAATCTGGGGTTCTGACTACCAAACAGACAGAAAAAGGAAATTTAGAGGGTTAAAGTGATAGTGTTCAGTCATTGATGAAGAGAGAGACCAGAGATTAGCAGTTTTCTGTCTCCTGGAAATCTTTAGAGCCAAGAAATTAAATATGATGAGCAGAATTAAGGAATGTAAAAGAAAATTATCCTATAATAAGAAAAATTGAAAAATGTATAAAATTTAAGTTCATTAAAGATAACAGTAAAAAATATAGCCTTGCCTCCCAACAGGTGACACAGGTGCTTGATGGATGCATCAGTTTCATCGGCACACCCCTCTAGGACTGATACCTCTGAATTTACAATTCAGGAGGCAATGTAGGCTAAAGCTCACAACTTAGCAGCACTATGACTACACTCTCCAAGAATACAGATAACTGCTGTGTGATGCCCTCTCTCCTCAGCCTGCGGGAGTTCCAACCAGAACTACTTCTCTTTCCTCCCTTCACTTCTTTTTTACTCCATTTTTCCTAATTTCATTGAAATAACTGACGGGCCAGGCATGCAGCTCTTGCTATGCAAGAGGCCATGAGTTCAATTCCCCATACTATCACCACTACAAACATTGTGGTAGCAAAATTAAACAAAACTTAAAATCATAGTTTCACAGAGCCTTGATTTTTATATATAAAATATCCATTTAAAATACATCCAAATAATTTCATACATATAGCTATATAAACTTCCTGAATAATTTTGATAAAGGTAATTTTTTTCTAAAGCCCTAAATTCTTTAAACCTCTTTAAGTTGGTTTAAAAATAAAAGAACAGTTGGCCTTTTCTGTTCTTTCCTTTCTCTTCCCCTTGTTCCTTATTTCTCAAGTTTATTATATACATATTTATATTATATACATATATTTATATATATGTATATATTTCATATCACATATATTATCAAAGCAAGTCTCCAATCAAACACAATCTGAGCTAGTCTGCCTTATTTTGGGGGTATAAATCTGTGTCTTTCTTCACCCTTTCACCTACTTGCTTTCTCCCCTATATCTCTTCCATCTTGCTTCCCTTGTTTCCTCTTTGACATGTATATGGATTCAGATATAAAATTAATCTTCATCTTGAATAAGCTTTTAAAACTTAAGCTAAGTAAACTTTCACATTCTTCTAGTTCACTGTATCAATCCTAAATTGGCTGTCTTCTGCCTTGAATGCCTTATGCTGAGCTGTATTTCCTAAATAATTTCATCAAAAAAAAGACTGAAAAACAAACTGTCAGTGAATAGACTTAATCTATCTAGCTTTATTTAACTATCTTAAAAATGTATACATTTATAATTATGTGGGAAATGCAGCATGAATACTAGGCTGCTAAGAAACTGATAAGAAACCATCAGTGTCCATTTAAGCTGGTCTTACCAGGGCCAGAAGAACCTGCTTTCCAATGTGATGTATTTGTTTTTCTGTGAGGTCATAGAGCAGGCCATCCGTGGTCATCACATCCTAAGGAGACAGAGGAAAGGAAAACATTATATAAAAGTGACGTAAGGATATTTTCTTTTTTAAATTGTAGTAAAGAAACTCTGAAATGCAGATATGAAAGCCAAGAACAGGGATTAAGAATCAGAGAGAGAGAGGGCTGGAGAAATGGCCTGCAGGCAAATGTGCAGGTCACCAAGCCTGATGACCTGAGTTCTACCCTAGGCTACACGTGCTGGAGGCACAGATTTGACTCCCACAAATTGACCTTCTACTTCTATGTGATCCCACCCCCACACAAAGAAGAAAGAAATGTTAAAAAAGAAAAAAAAAGAAAAAACTAAGGTGTGTTTATGTTTTTTCTATATGTGTGAATGTTTGCTTGCATGTGTGTATATTGTACCACATGCATTTCTGGTGTTCTTGGAGACTAGAAAATAGCATCTGACCCATCCAGAACTAGAGTTAAACATAACTGTGACCCTCCATGGAAATGCTGGGAACTGAATGAACACTGATCCTCTGCAAGAGCAGGAGGCACTCTTAGTTGCGGAGCCATCTTTCTAAAAAAATATTTAATTGAGAGACAAACATCAGGTATGTTCACATATGCAGAGAGGAACGGGGTCCCCTAAAGAGCAGAAATGAAAAAAAAAGATGAACAACAGGCAAGAAAATAAACAGGGATGACACTCTCCACTGAATGATTAACACAGCTATGCCGAAGGCCTACATATGTCGGTTTCCCTGTTAAAACTTGGTGTTCAAGGGCTGGAGAGATGGCTCAGTGGTTAAGAGCACTGACTGCTCTTCCAAAGNCCTCTTCTGGCGTGCAAGCAAACATCCAGACAGAATGCTGTATACATAATAAATAAATAAGTCTTTCTTTTAAAAAAAACTTGGTATTCAAAAGTGAAGAAAACATAGTTTTTCAAAAAGGAAAAGCTAAAATCACAAACAAAAAGGTGAGGAAATTCACCATGTGCAGTTTCTCATCTGAGCCTGATAGCTGCTGCCTTCAAGACTTTCTGAATTCCAGACCTGAGAACTAAAATCAGGGAACTCTAAATAAATAAATGGCTGTATATGGTAAGTGCCACAAAGGAAATGTGCATCATCTCCTGGGACATAGGTTGGTAGGAGGAAGATGGGGAGATGAAGGATTTGTGGATATAAACTGCATGAAGAGGTGCTCCGTGTAGTAAGAAAAGCAGATGGAAATGATCTGAAATAGAAAAGATGGCAGCTCTGAAGAGTGAGAAGTTGCTTGTTGGTGAGAGCAAAGAAGTGGCCGAAGGATCATATCTTGAAAGGTTTAAGTTGACAGGGTCTATGTTCTCTTATTCACACCATAGGGTGAAAGACTTCATTCAACAGGTACCTTTCCCACACACTTCCAGTTATGTGATGATCAGCCTCTGAGGGCTAAATTAATCTTGAGCTGGCTCATAAGCAAGTGAGAAACCAGGGACACTGGTTTCTTCAGCTCTTCAGGAAGGAACATTTAGAGAACTAAGGATATTATTATTACTATTTTAGTTTTTAATACCTTTTTACTTTTTGAGATTATAATATAATTAATTTGTCCATTCCCTTATCTCCCTCTAAACCTTCCCACGTTTACCTCCTGCCTTGCACTCATTTAAATTCATAGCCTCTTTTTCTTTAATTGTTATTGCAATTGTATATATATATGTGTGTGTGTATGTATGTATGTATATTCATAAATATATAAATACAGCCTGCTCAGTATGTATGTAACTTGAATGTGTATGTTTTCAGGGTTGACCATTTGGTATTGAATAACCAATTGTTATGTTCTTCCATTGGAATCTAGAAACTTCTGATCTATTTCTTTTTTAAGATTTGACACACAAACACTTATAGCTGAGTTTCTCCCTTGTCTGCTCTAGTATACTAGGGTGCTTTCATGGAATGAAAAATACACTTAGCAGGAACAACAGAGTAAATATTATTACTGAGAGTGGTACATCGTTCTGTCATTGTCATTTTTAGCAGCTACCAGTTTGATTGCTTCTTTAGTACCAATTGCTATTATGTTTTATATACATAATGTCTTTAAATTTTTATGATAATTTATTTATAAAACTCATATCAGAATTAATATTCCAGAATATAAATGATGGCGCATGTTTTCAGTCCCAACACTTGAGAGGCAGAGACAGGCAGATTTCTATGAATTCAATACCTGTCTAGTCTACATAGCAAGTTCTAGGACAGCCAAGACTACACAGAGAAACCCTGTCTCAAATAATGGCAAAAAAAACCCAAAACACTTTGCCAAAGTCAAAGTTAGGCAGTAGAGACAAGTCTTTAAACATATTTTGCCCAACAAGATAGTAATCAGCCACAAGTGTCTATTTCAACTCACAGTGCATAAAATTGTCCAAAATAAAAAGTTCATTTTCTGTTTCCCCTGCTACATGTCGTGTTAATATCATTTGTGGTTAATTGTGCACATAACAGATATGGAATTTTTATTTTTTTAGTCTGGGTCTCATGTAGCTGGGAGTGGCTTCAAATGGATGTATAGTTGAGAATAACCTTGAACTCAAGACCTTTCCCGGAGCTGGAATTATAGATATATGCTACCACATACAGTTTTACACTGTGTTGGGGATCAAACCCTTGCTGTAGGAATTCCTACAGCCAGTAGGCTTTGAGTTACCTGCCCACTTGGGCGTGGCCTCTTAAACTATATAGGCCAATGTAAAGCTCACATCCAGCCTCTTTTCCCCGCTGTGGGATTTGGTTGCTGTTCCCCATTCAAGCAGAGGACTGTGATCTGTGAGTCTACCCCTAAATAAATAACCTTTTATTATACTCAGTTCTGAGCTAGTGTGGGATTTCTGTTTTAGCATCCGTCTTCAAACCCTGGACTTTTTGCTAGACAAACATTGTGCCAACTGAGCCATATCCATAGCCCTTAGCTAAAATTGTTTTACACTTACACGATCATAGTTCCATTCAAACATTGCTTCACCCTTATATTGTCTGCATATTTTGTCATGCATGGCGTTAATTGATGCATGAAAAATTAATCAAAGTTTTGATCAACTAGTGCAGCTTTCCTACTGCTCACCTTACGGCAGTTCCAGAGAAAGCTGAGCAGGTCCCCTGGGACCACATCTTCCAGCACCATGTAAAGTGGCAGCCTTTCTGTGCAGCATCCTTCCAGTTGTACCAGATTCCTATGTTTCCCCAGGTACTGATAGAATTGGATTCGCCCTATGAAATCCTGGGCCTCCTGGAGTCCAACGGGTTCTATGAAAAACAGAAGAACTGGGTCAGTGAATAGTCAAGCACAGCTGGCGCAGAGGGCACAAGGAGCAAAGGGCATGTGCAGATGATATTGTTCAAGGCCCCTATGGAAGAGGGACCAAACATAGGAGAAGTGCAGTCAGAAAGGGGGCAGAAGAGGGACCATAGAGAAGAGAGTAATACTCAGTCAACGATCCTTTAACAGAAATAATAGAGTCAAGGGTCTCAGACCTTGATAGGTTTTCGACTGCCTGAATAGACAGTGTTCTGTTCATATTATGTATGTCACTGTCTGGGCTTTTTGATGGATGTTTTTACTTATGTTTATCGCTTCCTTGTTTTCTGTTTTATGTATCCAGGGCTAATTATGTATACAGAGAGAAAGAAAGGAGAGGAGGGAAAGAGAAACAATATCAAAGAAGGGTATAAGGAGCAGAAAGATGGTGAAAGTCGGTGACTGGTAACATGAAGCCTGATGACTTCAGTCACTGGAACCCACAATGGAAGGAGAGAACCAACAACTGAAAGTTAACCTCTGACCTCACACTTGTGTGTCACACACCTGCGCTCACACATACATGCCATGCATGCATGTGTACACACACACATACACACGAATAATAAATTAATTTAAAAAGAAAATGTATCAAACAGTAAATAAAAATAAAAAAAGCAATCCCATAACCCTAGGCCAAGTAGCATCTACTATGGAAATGTCTACTTGACAGGCTTCCATAGGCAAGGGTAAGGCAGAAATCTAAAGACCCAGGAAGAACAACTCCGCAACCAGTTTCCCTTATACACAATAAGCATATCTTCTGACACATATCTTAAAGTTTGCAGTTGCTGTTAATATTTACAGGTACAGGCTCACCACAGAAAGAGAAGGGAGTCTTCATACTTTACCTGCTAAAACCTTGAGGACAACACTCTTTGGCTTAGGGTGGTCCTTGGTGGTCATCATGGCATGATAGAGGGTCCCACAGCTGCCACTGTGGATCTTCTCCATAACATCTGAGAGTTGTTCTCTGGGTACCTGCAGCTTAGCCAGGGGCGGTGAGGCTGCTCGCAGAAAGCTCTCCACAGAGGTCTCCTTAAGAGGCAGGAGCACTTTTTCTCCTTGTCCTGCCACCTCCTGGCTTAGGTCCCTAGATGCAGACGCAGAGGCAGTACCTAGAACAAAGAGACAAAGTTCAAAACCTGTTCCCTGCCCTGGGGACACCAGAAAATCAGACTTAACAAACTGGTCAGTCAGATTTCTCAATGAATAACACAGGAACATCTTCTGATGGTTCTCAGTGAGTGAATACCAACACTAAGCTTCTACAACAATAACAATAATTCCATTACTCGTAGAAAAACTAAAGATGAAGCCCTGGAAAGTGGTCATGTTTCTTTCTTATCATCCTTTGGATTATCTTCAGTGTTCCCATGGATATATTACAGAAGCAGGACAGTTCTGAAAAGGAATCTACAGCATAGGTACCAAAAGGTGGTAGCCACTGCCTTAAGTCAGTCACATGACTTCCAGAATTGAAGGAGGCGTATAGATAGATACTCAGCCATCAGTTGTAGCTTTTTTTTCAGGTTGCCCTCAAAAGTGAAATTATTCTATATTTCCATGACTCTTAGTTGAAAGGTCTTCTGAGACTATCTCCCATCCATAACTACCTTTCCAGTTGACTAAGAAAGCTTCCTTCTTAAATTTCCAACCATTTGTTATCAGTTCAGTAAGTATAGCCATATACCATGTACTGTCTGTGAGTTGAGGTTAGGCATAGTTCATAACCACCTAAGATTAGTTTCTAATCATAGGACATACAACATTAAGAATGGATGAGACAGCATGTTATCAGGGAAAATAACAAAAGGAGATATGATTTTATCTACAGAAGTCAAAAAAGGCCTTTCATATATGGTAATGTCTAATAAAAGCCTAGCAATAATTACAGAGCAAACCATGATGACACTATAGTAGAAGGAACAAGATGTATGAAGGCACCGAGAAAAGAGTGCACATGGGGTATTTAAAGGACAGCAAAGAAGGAAGTGCAGACGGAAGACAAGAGGGGTGACTCTCCGGAGAGATACGGGAGAGGCAGAGAGTCCAGATCATCTAAGGTCATGGGAAGAATCTTGCTATTTTCCATTCTCTGAAATACAACAAGCTATTGGAGGGTCCTGAGCCATATGAAATGAGAGACCAATCAAGGCATTCATGAGTTATTTTGCATTGTAAAGGGAGAACTAGACCATTAGAAAGTTAGAAGTAGTTATAGAGAAAACCAGTGGGAATGCAATATGTGAGTGGCTTTGGTTTATAACTCATAAGATCTTGCTACGGATTAGGCCTATGAAAACGTTGGCCTATGACTTAAAATCAGTCTTCCCTGAGTCTATGCCCGGCTCCATGGTTTGAGTCTTACCCCGGTTTCCAGGATGCTGCCTTTGGGATCTCTGTCCTCTAATAAAAAGCCACAGGATGATTGCAAGAAGGATGAGGAAGCCACCAACCAGGAGAGCTGGAACGATGATTACTTCGTACTGATGCTCCTGGACAACTGTGTAGGCCATAAACAGAAAAAGAAGTAAGAGGCCTGCAAGTTCCCCCTGCCCACCGTGTCTCAATGCTCCTGTATCCCCTCATTCCCTCATTGCCCGTGGAGGGCAACCCTGCATCTTAGATCAATGAGGGTCATTTCTTCTATCCTGATCTGATTGGCATGTATCCCCCACCACAAAAATGATATCTGCTAGAAATGAAAGCAGCCCTCCTCTAGAACCATCCAGAACTCAGTCTCTATTGTTTTAATGTCAGAACACAGGCAGTTGTGGTCTCTGCTCTTACCACACAGCTTATCACTGAGGCTGCACTCCAACAGCACCCGGTTTAGGCGACCTTTCTCTCCCATCGCCACAGGGCCAGCTTCCTATGCTAGACCCACAGAGTGTGCACAGGGCACAGCGACAGTGACGCGTTGTACCCACGGACTGTATGTGTTATTCTATAAAAAAAAGAACACCTGTATAAATTTTAAGTACACCTATGAATCTCTAGTTAGTAAGCACACAGTGCTCTTTCTGAGCCACCTACTTCTTTCTGCTCTTTTGTTTGGAATTTGGGCTGAAGGAACATTCTTTTTCTCTGGAAGCATTTTCCTTTCTCTCATACAGAATTCTGGCCTTGATTTCTTCATTTTATTGCTACTGAAATTATTCTAAAGGCATCCTAGACTTCTGTAACTTCATGCTGAAATAGGGAGCCACAGCACCATCCTGACCATTGGTAGAATATATACCCCCACTACAGCCAGAAGCATGCTAAATTTCTTCCAGCTGCATGTCACTTTTTTACACATAACATTTCACTCTACCTTTACCCAGACAATGAATGAATATTCGACAATTGTCAGAGATTCCTGTTTTTGCTTGCCTCTTTGGAGACACCTGCACCGTCAGAACAAGTAAGCAGACAGCATTTACCAATGAAAACTTTCATTCCTCATCTCTCAAAGTTTCTGTGGACCCTCCTCTACAGCCACCAGATGTAGTTAAACAAACCCATATTCTAACCAGGTAGGCTACAGACTACAGAAAGTGTCACTATAGAAAGAGCCACCTTTATTTTTCTCGATCTTTCAAAAAAGAAAATGCATCTATACATAAATATGTTCCAAATATAGAGCTGAGGAGTTGACTCAGTATGTAAAGTGCTAACTGTGAGTGCCTGAGGACCTGAGTTTGGATCCCTGGAACTCGTGCATCTGAAATCCCAGCATTCCTCGATGAGAGGCAGAGAAAGGAGAGTCCCTAAGGCTTGCGCGCCAGCTAACCTGGTACACACTGCAGGAAAAATAACAAGCAGAACCTAGAAGGCAAAGCCTGACATGGGAGGATGTCTTCCACACTAATGTCGCCTGCAGGTGCTCACACACAAAGATACAATCACAACATAAAATGTTATAGCATGAAAATATTCCCCACACAAGTTACCAATTTTCCAAATAAATTAGTTACTTGTTTCTTGTAGGACATTCTTTTTATTATTAATATAGTTTGTCCTTTGAAAGTTTCATGTAAGTACATTATATACATAAGAACATTCTGTTCTCTCCCACAACACAACACACACCCATGCATGCATACAAACAAACCTTCTTATTTTCCTACTGTCCCTGCCAGCACCCTATCTTCCTTATGAATCTTGGTCCTTTATTCACTAGTTTATTGTTTTGTTATTGTTGTTGTTGTTCCTCATGGGGTTTAACTAGGGCTATCTGTCCGACCCTGAGTCACCAGTGGGTACATACATGACTAAATGCTATGCTTCCCACTCTGCTAAATATATTCATTGACAATAAATCAGTAGTGAATTGTAAGGCCCAAGGAGCCCCTTCTCCTTCCATAGCTAACTGTCGGGAGCACCTGACTGTGTGGACCAAGTCTAGTGCTCACAGGCATGGCAGCTATGACTGAGTGGGTCTTTATCTAACCACCTTTAACAACTTCATATCACCCACACATCTTTTAAGTGACATCTCCAGACCTGTTTCTTTCGGAAGAAAAGAGATAGTTCCCACTCTTCTATGTATCTGGCAGTCTAGCCTGTACCCTTGCTCGGAGATGTGGAGTCTCTGGAGTCAGTGTAGCCTACTGCTTTAATTCTGACTAGTCTGAAATAGAACACACTGATTTTCCTGCTAAGTAATCCCGGGCAGTCCCATTTTGTAGTGATTTGATAAAAACAAAACCAGAAGTGCAGCTGACATGGTGTGATGCTAAATGTCTGTTACCCATCCCAGACCTCCTATAGTTACACACTGAGTTTTAGTATTGATGCTAATGGTCAAAGAGTTACTTATTGAAGGCCAGAATCTCTGCCCCAAAAACTTAAGTAAAGACATCTCAAAGCTCCAGCTTCATGCCTTTTCACTTTTCACTGTTCTATGAGTACATGTTGTGAATCACAATTAACAACTCAGAAAACAGACAGGTGTATGGCCTGCTAAGCGGGGTGGGCAGGTGGTGAAAAGTGGCATCCACAGGAGAGAAACTGACCAGGAATTCCAGCACTGGGGAGCCAAGGGCAGGAGGACCTCTTGAGTTTGAGACCACCCTAGTCTACATAATGAATTTGAGGATAGTCAGGAGTACATAAAGAGACCCGGTCTCAAAAAATAAAAATTAAAAGCACACACACACACGACTAAAGAGAGAGTCAGAAAGAGGGAGGGGGAAGGAAAAGGAGAGAATTTCTGTCTGAGTTTGGACACAGCAAGGAATCTATGAAGTCTGTGAACAAATAGACAGCAAAGACTACCTCAACCAAGCAAGCAAAAAGAAAGTAGTTCAGAAAGCTTCCACCCTTCCAAGACTACAGGCCAGGATCAAGGGAGCACAGCAGGGGGAGCAAAGGAGAAGGCCCTGAAAAACCAACCCTTAGCTGAGCTGGTTGTTCAGAGCCTGTCTGAAAAGGTCTTAAGGCCATAAGCATTCTTGTTTTACTTTCCTCTTGCTTCCTTTTCAGGACCTTATCAGATGTAAAAGTAATTATTTTTGTTCAGGGAGCAGCCAGTTGGCTCTCTGGGGAGTAGGTGCTAGGAACACAACCTCTCTACACAGTACAAATGGAAAAAAAAAGTCATTCAGCTCAGACTATGAGCTCTGCCCAAAAGCCAAACTACACGCCCAGTAGCGCATAAGGAAGTAACCTGAAGTTGTTGTGCGCAGACCCCAAGCTGAGCTGGCTATGGCCAAATACCTTCCCTCAGTGACCCAAATCCACTACCCTTCTTCCGCTACCTGGCCTTACAGAATGTTCACCTTAAGATACCATATGACCTTCGCTTAGACTTCCTAAGCCAGGTTCTCACCCTGGCTTCTCCTTGTCTCTGGCAGTTTAAGGAAACTAGGATTATTCATACCGAGCAAGGCAATGAAACTGGACGCTAAAGTGAGAAGGCAAATTCACTCTGTGAAACTATTTCCAAGATATTCATACAGGCTGGGGGAATACTTGCAAGGAAAGGTATTTGCTGTGCTAGCCTGACAATCTGAGTTCAATCCCTAGGACCCACATGGTGGAAGTGAGAACTCCCAAAATTTGGCCCCTGACTTCCACACAGGCACCATGGCAAATGTTCATGTGTGTATCCATGCACACAGAAACATACATACACACACAGAGTTAAAAAAAATGTTGAAAAAGAAATTTAAAAGAAAGATAATTGTACAATAACTTCCAATGGTTACAGTTTGCCAAAAGGCACGTGGCACATAACAAAAAATCCATAATTTTTAAGAACTTGCATACCAGGCATACCCAGATAGCCATAAATACAAAGAAACCTTGACACACAAAACCCTATCTCCCTCCAAGTTTATATATCAGAAGATACTCATATTTGCTTGTCACGGCAAGAGAATTTGCTATACCACTTTCTGCCTGAAATTCGTAAGTGATTAGCAAACGGTTTTGTCTATTGGTCTGTATCAAACTGAGAAAGGGCAGGCCTTAATGTCCAATCCTCTAGAATGGTTCTTCTCAAAGCTTAATCTGCCTCTTCTAGAAGAATCCTATAGCCAACATTTATACTTATAAAATGTAATAAATACATATTTATAACAACACTATATTAATATTTAGAGAATTTTCTTATCTTGTTAAAAAAAAGTTGCAGAATGGCTACAACTTTTCTTACATGGACTGCAAAATAGTTAAGGATGTGAAATGCTAGTCAGCTACCACAGACAACAAAACACGGGCATTGGAATCAAGGAACTCTTGCAGCTGCGCAGTTCTTTATTCTGATCCTCATTTCACAGTTGCAAACTATGTGTGTATATAGCTTGCCTACAGTTTGCATGTATCCATACCTGCCAAATCTCTCCAGGCAGACTTCTACCTGAAACAAGAATTGCCTCACCAGTGGGTTGTTATTCCTTGATTTTTCTCCTCTCAGCTACTAACTTCAATGTCTTGATTTTTCTACAAAGGTTTAATCCCCCCCACTTGAATGGATAATCCATTACACAGTGACAAAGGAGACACAATATAAAGAAAATGAAAATAAAAGGTGAGTGGAGGCCCTAGTTAGTTGCAGGACAATATTCTGGAGACTATAGAAGTTAGTGATAATTAGAATTTAAATCTTAATACTAACTCTCAAAGTTCTACATGGATTCACAACATAATCACAAACCACAGGGCGTCTCTGCACCTGTTTCAATGCATCAGAGGCAGGTCTATTTGCAACAATAACACAACAACCCTTGTTTCTGACTTTTCTGTTTAGTTAGCACAATGTCACTCCCCCACCCCGAGACACAATCACCAATCTACCCACAAATTTCCAAAAGAAACTTTCTCCACCAAAGCACAGTTGTGTACAGGGCTTTGAAAATCCACTTGTCCTGCTGGAGCAAAACCTCTCTGCATGTGCTGTGGAAACTTCTCTGGAACGACCTCTGACCCTGCTCCACTGAGGGTATCTGAAGCTCCAGACCTAGTCTCAGCATCTGCATAAAAACTGTTGTGAACCTACCAGCCAGCAAGGTCGTCTTCAGAGATCCAAGTGACCCACCTCCCGGGTAAATACAATGGGTCAAAGGAGCTATTAACAGCTATAGCCTAATGGGACAGAAGACTTGAATACTTTAAATAAGGGAATATTTTATGGAGGAGGGAGCCCAGGCTGAGAGGGTCTACTTTTGTTCCTAAATCATTGACCGCCCTTCTCTCCTTCCCCACCCAAGCTATCCAACAAGAAAACTCACTTGCTAGAGAGAACACACCAGTTAGCAGTAAGAGTGAAAACCACTCAGATCTGGAAGAACTCAGTATAACTTATGTTCAACATCCTGAAAAACAAGTTTTCCTTCCTGATTTCAGATCTTACATACCAAGCAAACCCAGCATGCCAGTCATTGTGTTAGGCTGTTCCATGCCTAATCAGAAAGGCAGAAACTGAAGCGTTAGCATATAAATAATGAAGTCTTATTTAACCATGTAAATAAATGGCAGAACACGGTTTCATATCTAGGTCCAGCTCTCTTATTTATCTACCCAATGTTCTTTAAACAACTGTATGTACATGTGCCTGCATATATATGTTCATATACATACACACACACACACCTTCAATTCTACTTCTATCATCTTTTTGAGTGTGAAGATTCAGTTTTCAGGAATAGCAATCTTTTAGTGTTTCTGGTAGCTAAGAAGGTGATTTCCCATTATCCAAAGGGACAGAACACCAACTGAGGACTTGGGATCCTTAGGCACTTCTCTCGTACTCAGGCTACACCTTTCTCCAGAGACAAACCTGTGAAACAAACCTGTGAGACACCATAGCCGAAAAGACAGCAGAGGTGACCTACAGAGGTAGTCTAATGGAGACCCCAGCCGTATCTCTGATATCTGCTAGCATGATGACATAGGTAGGTGAGGGGACCCTAGCCCTGCTCTTCTCTAGAATCAAAATTAGAATTATTCTGACATTCTCCCTGTTCCACTTTCTCAGAGAACTGTGACCTAAAATGAACTTGGGAACCCAAGAAAAAGCCTGTTTGAGTAGAAATGTTTTGATACAAAGCATGCTAGCAACTTTTCCAATGCTTGAAGACCTGCGACGCAAGGCAGAGGAGAGGAGGCTTGGATCAAAATCTGCTGCCTCTAGACAGCAGGAACGTGCTTTTCAGGCAGATTACCTGCAAGAATCTAGTTAAGCTCACAGGACGTCAGAGCTCACACAAAGAGTGACAATTCACAGGCATCACCAACAACACCAGGGCTCACAAAGAGTGACAATGGTGCACACATCTGATTTCCTACAAGGCATTTTATACATTCAAAGCAACTGAGTCTTGCCAGATTTTCATTCTCTCTTGTTTTCATCCACAATTCCACGAACTACCATCTACTGCTCTGAACCCTTAAACGATCAGAAATAATGTGCCTGAGATGTTTTCTCACTTGTCCTCTCCTTACTAGCTAACAGTTTCCCAAAGTCCTCAGCTTTCTACATTTACAAAAGAGAAGAGCACACAACCGCTGCCCACCCCAAATGGTCACGTCCACTAGCGCTGTGGCTTCTTTTCCCCATCAGGCCAGCACACCTGATAACCTGCAGTGGCTGCTGAAGCCTCCCTCTCAAGTCTTTCCTCACACATTGTACTTCATCACATTGCACTGTCAAAGCTTAGTCTCCCTGTTTGATTCGTCCTCCTGGCCTTTGCCTACCAAGCAGGTGCTTCTAGATCTTTAAACATCTCCTCACAGCTGGTTGTGATGGTGTTCACTTGTGTTCCCGGAACTCAGGAGGCAGAGGCAAGTGGATCTGTGTGAGTTTGAGACCAGGCCAGCTTGTTCTATATAGTGAGTTCCAGAACTACATACTGAGTCCTTGTCTCAAAACACACACACACACACACACACACACACACACACACACAC
>LOJH01004271.1:19496-36729 GCA_001685095.1 Ellobius talpinus | reverse complement strand
AAACCCCTCCTCTCCCCAGGGGACCCTCCTCCTTTGATGAGGCCTCCTGCCTCCTCCAGGTGAGAGACCCTTTCCCCAAGCGAACTCCACGTATCCCACATTTGCCCTGCCCCTCATCCAGATAGGGTCCCAAGGACTAGTCAAGCCCCGTACTCCCTCGAAACTGAAAAGTGGCAGCCCATCCACTCTGAAGCCCCTTCTTCCCGTTTCAGATGCCAGCTCAGCAGGGGTGAGGCCAGAAGCAGGTGGGTGACACACCTGAAACTCCTCCTAGCCTCAGTTTACCCGCTGATGCAACCTGAGGTCTCCTCAGTGAGTCAAAACTGAAATGACTCTGGTCCCTGGTGAGACTGCTGGCTCTAGGGAAAGGAGAGAGCAGCCAAGTGTGACGGAGTCCCCATAGTTCTGGGCTTGCCTACAGATGTGTGGCCTTGGTCCTGACAGCCCACCTCTCTTCCCTGGCAGGCACTGGGCTCCCTCTGCTCCCCGTGGGCCGCTCCCCGCGTGGGGCCACTGCCCTTGGCCCCCGCCATGGTGCGGATTTCGAAGCCCAAGACGTTTCAGGCCTACTTGGATGATTGTCACCGGAGGTATAGCTGTGCCCACTGCCGAGCTCACCTGGCCAACCACGACGACCTCATCTCCAAGGTAAGCAGGCCACATTTGAGTCTAGAATGGCAATGGGCTGCCTGGCAACTCCCCATCGATAGCCCTAACCCCTTCCTCTCGTCTTCCCACTACCCTCCAGTCCTTCCAGGGCAGTCAGGGGCGTGCCTACCTCTTCAATTCTGTGTGAGTATTCACCTCCTTCCTTTCTTTTCCTGACCTCTGTTGTGACCTGTGACCCCTGGCATCATGCCCAGCCCATATTCCCAGAGTCCCTTGTTTCAGACAGGAAGCCATGATCAGGCCTCTCTTAGAGCCAAACACAGACACTCAGCATACTAGCTAGAGGGGGGCTCTGGGGTGCTGAGACCCTCCCTGGGACCATCCTTTGTCCCCACAGGGTGAATGTGGGCTGCGGGCCAGCAGAGGAGCGGGTGTTGCTGACAGGTCTTCATGCTGTCGCTGACATCCACTGCGAGAACTGCAAGACCACCTTGGGCTGGAAATATGTGAGTTCGTGATCTCTGACCCCAGGCTGGCCTTTGACCTAACCTCACATCCCTTCTTCCTCGAAAGCATTCACCTTTCAGAGTAGGACCTGGCCCAGCACAGACAAAACAGACTTTCTCCCCAGTGACCGCCATTGGTCCTTTGCATTCTACAGAGCTTTGAGGATGCTCCGCTTTCCTCAAAGGTACCAGTGCCCCATCCTAGAGATGAAGAGCAAGTAGAGTCAGCATTTATTGAATGCTTATATGCCACGCGCATGAACACACTTGGCGTATAGTCTCTCACTCAGTCATTACAACGGTTCTGATGGCAGAATCTATTCCAGAAGACAGGGAGGTCTGAAGATGTTAGGACATTTGCCCCAGATTACATAGCTAAGACCCTGCATCAACGTGGAAGTTAGGTCCACAGATCTCCTCTGCACAGCTCACAGTGCTTCTGATGCTGTCTAGCGTCTGATTTCACAACCTCAAGACTCATTTCCTTATGTGGCATTGGAGCATAAAGCCACTAGCTGGGGTGGAAGATCTTTATGAATATCAGATTGGATGTAACAAAGGGGGTGCTTTTGGGAGTGTACAAGGAATTGGGTTGGGAAAAGCATTACTTGGAGTTGTTCTTGTGAGCTGGAGGCCCCAGTCAGAGACAGATAGTCCTAACCTGACTTTACCTCTGGCCCTGCTGCGGATTTTCTGTGTGTCCCTGGCCCCTCTGAAGTTCCTAAAAATGTGCCCTAGGCCAGAAGTTAAAAACTCAAATGTCAGCCAGGCAGTAGTGGCATGTGCCTTTAATCCCAGCACCCAGGAGACAAAGGCAGGTGGGTCTCTATAAATTCAAGGCCAGTCTAGTCTACAGACTGAGTTCCAGGGCTGCCCTGAGAAACCGTCTTGAAAAACAAAAAACCAAACTCAAATGTTGGCAGGGTGTGGTGTTACATACCTTTAATCCCAGCACTCAGGAAGCAGAGGCAAGTGATGGCTTAAATTCTAAGCCCACCTAGAATACACAGTTCCAATACAGCTAGGGCTACATAGACCCTGTCTCAAAAAGCAATAAAAACCATCAAATGTCTAGAAAGCCAAGCAGATATTGTGGATTTGTAAATGGGCAACATAGATTTAGGGTAGGAAAAGCAGGCTGGGGCAAAATGGAGTGAGCATGTATATTTAGTTTAGTATGTAAGTTTTATTGTGTTTTTTTAATGTGGTGCTTGTAACAAATCCAGGCCCTCCCACATGCTAACCATCTCCAACCCCTAAAGTTATTTATATTAGGCCATTTGCTATCTAAACAAAACTATCTATTGGCTGAAATGGCCCTTAGGCCACCAGTTTGCAATCCCTGGCCTGTGAAATGAAGTCTTCTAGGGACTTCCATGCCCTCCCTGTTGGAGCTGTCATTAATGTTCTAAAGGTTCCAGTCCCGGTGAGAAACGGCCCTGCCGGTTCTGTGTTTTTGTGGGCAGGTAGCTGGGCTTCTCTGGGCCCCAGTTTTTTCATATATATAAAATAAGGCCAATCACATCCATTTCCCAGCCCCATTGCCTAGCGGTAAAAGTCTTGTCCATGGACGGCAGCCCTTTCTCTCCTTTTCAGGAGCAAGCCTTTGAGAGCAGCCAGAAATACAAAGAGGGGAAGTACATCATTGAACTCAACCACATGATCAAAGACAACGGCTGGGACTGACCTAGCTCCTGACGCATGTGGCTTCACCCTGGCCTGGCCGCCAGGGGGAGCCACTGGTTTCGCTCCTCCTCAAGGGAGCTCTGTAACCTTGGCGCCCCCACAGGGGAAGGATCCAGCTCCTGTACATATATTTTATTGCATGCACTGTGAACTTGGGGGGAGACCAGGAGGGGGATTGCACCCCCAGCACCTCCCTGCGATCTGGCTGGCTTGGATCTAATTTTTTAACCCCTTCTTGTCCTGCCTGTTCCATAGATATGGCCTGTGTGCTGCTCTCATGGCCCTGGTGCACTATCTTTCTGTGAACTTCTCCCACTGGATCCCTCTTATCCGCAGCGTGTCTGTTCTCATTCTGTAGCGTTTGTAAATAATAAAACAATGGAATGGAGACTGCCCGTGGCTCACATGGAATATAAGAAGGGGGACCTGGAATTCAAGCTCCTTTCCTATAGACAGGTTACATTTTGAGCCTCAGCAGGAGGGATGGGGTAGGAACAGTAGGCCAAGATGGTCTAACCTTTGACCTCTTGCCAGTGTATGTCTTGGCTTTAGTGCCTAGGAGGCAGCTTCAGGGAAGGCCACCACGTCTCTGGCTTGATACCCGTGCCTGGACTACAATTCCCCGTAACCCCAGCACAGGCTGTCTGTGGCGTTTGCGTGCGTCTGGCGCAGTGCTTTCTGGGAAATGTAGTTGAACTGTTTCTCGGCGCAAGCCCTCACGCCTAGCATGAGATATCAGACTGTGGAGTTGTGCACTCCCCTCAACTTCTGAGACTTGGAAGTTTTTGAAACTGTAAACTAAGTAGCACCCTAGGCTTTAGCCCTCTGCTGCTGTCTCTTGTGAAGATGCCCAGTGTCTGGCATGTCTGCTCAGGCACCAACCCTGCTCTTGTCCTCTAGTTCACTTCGCAAGGCTAGTCCTCCAAGTGAACAAAACGGAGGGGTCACCTTCCAGAAAGTCTGGGGCTTTAGGGTCTAACCAGATCCAGATCCCACCCCTGCCCCCCACCCAGGCTTCCCCCTCCGTGGGAACGGAGACCAGCTGGCCGGAAGCGCCAAACTGCGTCCCTGTCCTAGCCCTAGGGATCAATCAGGCCGAGGAGTTAATTATGTAATGAGGGGGCAGGGGGTCGGGACTAGTGAAGCCGGGAGGGAGAGGGGAGGGTACCCAGGTATCCGGCCTCCTCTTGGACCCCTTCGAGGCCCCAGGGGTCTCCATTCCAGCCCACCTCCAGGGCCCCAGGGAGGGGAGGGGCTGTGATCTCTGGTTTGGAAGGGGCTGTGCTGTGAGCTATAAAGGGGGCATCTCTTAGACTCTGGACTCTAGGAACGGGACACAAGGCCAGAAGCTACAACATGTACCATCCACGAGAGTTGTACCCCTCCCTGGGGACTGGCTACCGTCTGGGACACCCCCAGCCTGGGGCAGACTCTAACTTCCCACCTGCCCTGGCAGAGGGCTACCGCTACCCTGGTGAGCGGTTGGATCGGCTCTGGGTAGGGGGCAGGAGACTGGGAATATGTGGTCTTCCCTTGGATCCTCATTCTTCCCACATCTCCAGATTTGGATACCTCTAAACTGGATTGCTTCCTCTCTGGGATTGAGGCAGCCCCCCATACTCTGTCTGCACCCCCTCCTTTGCCCCTTCTGCCAACTTCTCTGGGCCCTGAGACAGCACCACCACCTCCAGAGGCCCTTCACTCGCTTCCTGGGGTCAGCCTGAGCCTGGAGAACCAGGAACTGTGGAAGGAGTTCAGCGCTGTGGGGACAGAGATGATCATCACGAAGGCTGGCAGGTGAGGGATGGCCAAGTCAGTTTCTAGAAGAGATAGAATTCCTGGGGACAGAGCTGTGTTTAGGAGTTTCTCCAGGGGTAGAAGAACCCAGAGAGCAGAATCTGACTGTGGCCTGACACTATCTGTGACCCTGAATGGAACAGGAGTTACACTGTAACGAGGTTCAAGGATCAGTCCAGAGAGTCTAGCTGGGTTTGGGAGCCATTCTATTAAGGGTCAGAGAGGTCAGTCTGAGCCTGGGGCAAGGAAGTCTGGATGGGTTACAGGTTGGCATGTGGCCTAACTCAGAAACAGCCTATGAAAAGGGGCAAAGAGCAGCCAGTGATCAGTGTCAGAAAATCTGTCCAGGATCAGGGTCAGTATGTGGCTAAGTCCCAGCTCATCCTAGAAGATAAGTGCTCTCAGTGTGTGAGCTCTGGCAAGGTCTCTAAGGCCTGAACCCTCGATAAATCCTGTTTCCAGGACCCGGCACTTATTGTTTCTGAGGAAAGTTAGTCTTACCAAGATGAGAGCAAGCACCTCAGGCTGTAGGAAGAAAGCGGTCTCCCTTGTTTCAGTAGAGTTTGAGGGGGACAGGAGTCAGGAGCCTGGGCAGAAGGGGCAAGGGCTCTGAGACAGGACGCTAAGGTGTTGTAACAGAATGGAGAGTGAAGGGGCAAGGGGGGAGATGAACTTGCTGGGGCCTGTCAGAGCCCCTAACCTGTCGGTTCCATCTCCCCATCTGTAAAATGGAGTAAGTCTTCCAGCTCTTAGATTCTGCACTTGAGGATCTAATTACTCCTCCCTTGCTCTTACTGTGCCAAAACTGAGGTACCTGTTGCTAGTTCCTTTGCTGGTGCTGGACTCACTTGTGGTAATGGGTAGCTCCAGCCCTCTCCCTTCCTCCCCCTCCCCTGTGCAGGCGCATGTTCCCTGCTTGCCGAGTGTCGGTCACTGGCCTGGATCCAGAGGCCCGCTACTTGTTCCTTTTGGATGTGGTTCCAGTGGATGCGGCTCGATACAGGTGGCAGGGCCAGCACTGGGAACCTAGTGGCAAGGCTGAGCCCCGCCTGCCGGACCGTGTCTACATTCACCCTGACTCCCCTGCCACGGGTGCTCACTGGATGCGGCAGCCGGTATCCTTCCATCGCGTTAAGCTCACCAACAGCACGCTGGACCCCCATGGCCACGTGAGGCCCAAGCTGGGACTCCTTGGTTGGGTTTTAGGGTGGTACTGGGTGGAAGACAGGCTGGAGCCCAGGTCAGGGAGTCACTCCATGTCTTCCCTCCCAGCTGATCTTGCACTCCATGCATAAGTACCAGCCCCGAATCCACCTGGTGAGGGCCACCCAGCTTTGCAGCCAACACTGGGGGGGTGTGGCCTCCTTCAGATTTCCTGAGACCACCTTCATCTCTGTGACAGCCTACCAGAACCCTAGGGTGAGTAACCTTGCTTGAGGGAGGGGTAGTGCCCCGCCCGGGCTCCTGGGGCCTTGACCTGGATGTGTTCTCAGATCACACAGCTGAAGATTGCAGCCAATCCCTTCGCCAAAGGTTTCCGAGAGAATGGCAGAAACTCTAAGAGGTGGGCATCATTCATTCAATGGGTGTTTACTAATTGCTTACTGTGTGCCAGGCACTGGGAACATGATAGTAAGAAGTAAAAACACTTCTCCACTCTTGATTCAGGAAATACTTTAGGTTTTTCAGTCCTCATACAATTGATATTCTAGTGGGCAGTACAGCAGACAAAACCAAGAGAAACCTAGGATGTTCTAGTGAGCAATAAGGCATGGGGAGGACAGGAAGGACCAGAGGACTCAGCAGATAAAAGGCACCCTGAGGACATTAGAGAAAGACCTGAAGTAAGGGGAAGGAGCCATGTGGGTGCCTGCCAAAGCAGTGCAAAGGCCCCGAGGCACAAGTGTATGGCAGTGAGGCAGGAGAAGGAAAAGCAAGTCAGGGAAGTGACTGCTTATCAATGAGAGACTTGGGTGTGGACCCTGGGGAGAGCTTCTGGTCTACCCCAAGACAGTGACTGGTTCACTGGCTCACGTGTAGACAGTGGCACGTCATGAGGGAGGCATTCCTGCCTGCAAAGTCAGGTGCAGCAAGGCTCCGGAGGCTGCGATACGGCCGACAGCCTGGCTTTTGCAGTCGGGAAGGTGCTGTCTCGGATCTTAATACCCAAGGGGGAAAGCACTGACGAGCCAAGTCCAAGTCAGAGAGAAACCTCTGCTCTGCTGCCTTTTAGTGGCTTCTCTGGCCTTCAGTTTCTTATCTGTAAAGTGGGTATAATATAGCACCTGCCCAACAGGGTGCCTGGGAGAGTTAAGTACTATTAGTGCTATCATCATCACTATCATCATCATCATTCCCCAGGGAGCGAGATGCTCGTGTGAAGAGGAAACTTCGGGGTCCAGAGCCAGCGACCACAGAGGCCTGTGGGAGTGGGGGTGAGTGCCGTCCTGATGGTGAGGCCAACTTGGGACACTGAGCCTTCCCTAGCCAACCTGTACCTTCTGTCTCCTCAGATACACCAGGGGGGCCCTGTGACTCCACCCTAGGTGGGGACATTCGGGACTCAGATACAGAGCAGACTCCAGCTTCTGCCCCAGCTCCTCCATGTGGTGGTCCCAGCGCTGAGGCCTACCTCCTACACCCTGCAGCTTTTCATGGAGCTCCCAGTCACCTACCAGTCAGGTAAGGTGCTCCAGGAGGGCTGGGTGCTCCAGGAGGGCTGGCCTCTCCTCTTCTGACACCTCTCTCCTGACTTCAGGAACCCCAGCTTCTCTGAGGCTCCAGACCCTGGGCGCTCAGCCCCCTACTCAGCTGCATTCCTGGAGCTACAGCCTGGACCAGGGGGCTCTGCCTATCAGGCAGCTCCACCTGTAACATCCTTTGCTCCACATTTCATTCAAGGAGGGCCCTTCCCTCTACCATACCCAGGACCTGGAAGTTATCTGGACATGGGATCCAAGCCAATGTACTGAGCCATGATGTAGTGAGCCAAGATGGGGCCTATGCCATCTTCCCTTTAAAACCTCCTGCTCCCTTCCCCCAGCCTGGTAGCACCCTCATTCAAGTGCCCCCACTACCACCAAATGGCTGCCTTGGGCCTCTCTCTCCTCTACCCCTTACTTCACACCTTGGTTTCACTCCACCCCCTCTGGCTTCAAAGCTCAGGCAAGGCTGCTCAGAGTCCAGCTGGGGTCAGCTTCCCCTTCTCAGCTCTCACCTCAGTGTGAATGGAGGGAGACTTTGCCTGGCCAAATGGGGCCCAGCCCAGCACCCCCACCTCCTGGGGGCCTCATCACTGGTGTAAGTCACTCCAGTTTGTTCTCAGGATCAGAGTATTTTTTGTTAATAAAACTCCAAAGACTCAGAAACTAATGGTGTTGGCCCTGGGGGAGCCTGGGGGAGCCACAGCTTTAAGGGGAGACCCAAGCAATTTCCAGATGCTTGCCCTTGTGGATGTGAAGCAGCCTGCTCTGGAAGATGGGTAACTTCCCTCACAATGGCTGTTTAAGAATTAAGGCTGTCCTGGAACCTGGTCTTTACCCAGAACTAAGCAAGCCTTTGAGAAAGATCACCAGATGGAGCCTGAAGGTGCCGAGCCAGGGGACAAACAGGACAGGCCTCCATGTCCACCTCAGTCAAACCTGACAGAAACCCCAGAACTAGTTTTCTTGTTTTATTAGAATTTTTTTCTTTTTTTTTTTTCTCAAAATGTTTTATCTAAAAACAAAACCAAAAAAGAAAGAAAAAATGGAAAAATGACTGGAAAACTTCATGGACAAAGTGGGAGGAGAGAAGCCTGGAACAGAAGCCCCAACCTCTCCAGAGCAGTCCGCACCCTGGGGCCAGCCAAGCCAGGCAGCCCCTCCACACCAGCCTCCGCCTGGGAAGAGGGCAGTCACAGTGGTCCGAGGGCCAGAGGGGCTGGGGCCAAGGAGTCACAGGAAATAGTCGGCCACCGGCTTCTTGGAGGGGATGCCACGTGTTTCTTGGGGTGCAGCCTCAAAGATGATGAAATCTTTCTGGAGATGCTCATCCAGTTCCAAAATGGCTGCCACATTCCCACAGCTGGATTTGGGAACAGCACCATTAGCGACAGCGGCCTAGATTTCTACCCTCACCCTGGCTCCTGGTCCTGCCAGCTTACCGGTAGCAGTAATTAGGTGCTGACCACACAGTAAGCACGGTCTCATTGAAGTGCCACTTGTAACCTTCCATCACCAATTGGTGGGCACGGCAGATCATGTCAATGTCATTGGCTGCATTGAACTGGGCCACCACATCACTGCCAAACAGGTAGCCTGCCCCACGGGGGCTCACTCCCCAGCCTGTGGTGTCTGAGACAAGAACAATGCGTGGGCTTCTCTGGCTAACTACTATACCACAGAATTAAAAGCCTGTGCCTCTTCCCTCATCAACCTTGCCTTCTTCTAGGGAATCCTGGAGACAGGATGGCAAATGCTGGAGCAGAGGAGCTCTGAGGAGAAAGACCGCCTCATGGCTGGCCTCTTCATCAGCGGCCATACAATGGACTGTCGAAGCAGCACTTAGTGATAGGAGGCACTCACAGCCAGAGCACCAGCCATCAACAAGGACTCCTGGCAGTAAGGTCACTTTATGCCCCATGGGACAGACTGCAGTAGCAATGATGGGATTGGAGGGTATGCTTAGGACTGGTATGCAGAAAGCCAAGCTTTAAATTTCAGTTCTGCCCCCAACTAGAGGGGAACCAAACAAAATAAGGAACCCTTGGAGGTCACTGTTCTAGGGGAACTGGTTTCCCCTCCAGAGAAGCTACTGTTAAGGTCTATGACCTCTTTCCACCCAGGGAGCCAATGATTTCATCCTAAACAGACCCTGTGAGCCATGAAACTCAGGGGCCACCACTACAGGCCTCAGTACACCACCACTCATGCTTTCAGCTCTTATGGAGGGTCCAGTCAAGCAGTGGGAGGCAGAAACCAGTGTGGACCAAACTTGCCCTCCTCTTCCCTGCCCCGACTCTTGTACACTTGCTTAACCCAGTCTCCACAGCTAAAGGGACAGCCAGTTCAGGCACTGCCCTCACCTTCAGGGTCAGACCACAAGAGGTCACACATGGGTCCATCATGAGGTACCTCTTGCTTCCGGTCAATCGTCCGGATCTGGTCCAGGGTCTGGATGGAAGGGGAGAGGCCCCCATGCACACAGAAGATCTAGAAGAGAGTGTAATACCAGAGAGAATGGAGGTAGAAGCCCAGAGACCCACCACTGCCCCGCCCCCAAGGAGATCCCGGCCAACCTACCTTGCCATCGATGATGGCAGACAGGCTGAGGTAGTCAAAGATTTCAGTGCAGTAGCGCCAGACAGTCACTGAGCCATATTTGCGTAAGCACTCATCATAGAAGCCATAGACCTGGGTGATCTGGCGGCTCTCATGATTGCCCCGGATCAAAGTGATGCGGTCAGGATATCGAACCTAGGGGTAGTACCAAGCCAGGACTGGTTCTAGTCTCCATCCCCACTTAGCCCCTCCCAAGTCTCCAAGATATATCCACCAGCCTCACTCGGTCTTCACCATGATCTGCCTAACCTAGACTCCTGTTATCTCTTACATAATCATGGTGTCCCTGCCTCACAGGCTCCTAGGGGCCTTTTCCAGAGCACTACAAGACCAACAATTCCACTCACCTGCCAGACTCAGGCTCCAGTCCTCAGTGCCCCGCCCCACCGTGGCCATTCACCAATGAAATCTCCCAGTCACTCAACTCCTGCTGCTCCCTGAACACATGGCCTCTGCCTGCTTCCCAGGACTCACATCACCAGCCTCTTCCTCAAGGGCTCAGGAGATGGCCCCACTCATGGCAGCAGTCATGACCAGCCCCGCTAAGCACACAGTCCACAGCCACAGCCACAGCAAAGCTCCAAGGTAGGTGACAGGGAAGGTGATGAGGGCAGCAAGTAGTGGCCAGGCTCGTGTTCCAGGGGCCAAGTGTCCTCACCTTAAGAGCCAGCAGGAGGAGGAAGGTTTCAACACTGTAGAAACCACGGTCCACAAAGTCTCCCATGAAGAGGTAGTTGGTCTCAGGGACATCGCCACCTACCTGGGAGGAGGGATATGGCTCTGCTTGGCCCCAAACTATCCCTCTCTGGTTGCAGTGACCAGAGTCTAGCTAAGCCCCTTGTCTCACGCAGAGACCATAAAGCCTAAGGCCTCTCAGAGATCATGTCTTCCAGTCACCCCTAGTTTACAGCCCCAGCGTCCCCCCACTCACTCTGAAAAGCTCCTTGAGGTCATAGAATTGTCCATGGATGTCACCACATACCTAGAAAGAATAGGTAGACAAAGGCACAGTCTTTTTGTTCCCAGGGATCATCCTTCAAAACACCTGTTACTCTCCAGGCCAGCCAGAGCTCTATCACTCCATCTTAGGACCCACATTCCACCTCTAGTCCCAAGTGAGCCTGTTCTGGTATCATCTATCGCCCCTCAGTGAAAGCCAAATGCCCTGGTGCAGATGTGTTTTTCCAGGTAGACCTGCAGCAGTGTCAGGAAGACTGGCTTCATCTGTTTGCCCGTGTGTCCAGCACAGTTACTAACACAGGGACACTGTTTCACAAACTTCTGCCTTGACTATGAGCAACCCACAACAAATCGAAATTCCCGCAGCACCCTTTATGTTCTTGTGCTGTGCAAGCTAGAACTCAGGGCCTCATGCATACTGGGAAGACACCCCATCACTAAGCTGCAAGCTCCGCCCACCATCTAATCTTATACCAGGGCTCACCTGAAGGTCGAGAAGCAAGAGGCCAGGGATGTTCTAGCCTCTCATAAATTTAGAGGTGAGGGCTGTTATTAAACCACTTAGGATGTCCATGTGCCTCAAAATACCAAGTCAGGTTCCAAGAGACAGAGTACTCACTGTGACTGGCGAGTCCACCCTCTGCACGTTGCTCTCTTCTACCAAGATCTCTCTGGAGACATGAGAAGACCAGGGTCACCACAGTCAGGTCAGCCCAGCCCAATTCCTGACCTTTTTTGGAGGGAGGGAGGACATGAGGTAGTCCTTGAACCTCCATGGGGCAGAAGGAAGCCCCCATGACTTGGTCAGAAAGCACTGACTATGGCCTTCCACCACTCAATACCTGCTCATGGCTTCCTGCAGCCAAATGGACAAAGTCTAAGTTCTCACCCCGCCCCCAACCCCCATTCAAGTCCTTCCAAGCAGGCCGGGACATTTCCATTTCCAGCCTTGATTCTCCCAGTGGTCCCCTCTCAAGAGGAGAGCACATACCCCTGGGAGGGAGGTCCCTTTTCCTTAGAGCACTGACTGTCCCTAGGCTGAGCTCTGACCTCACTCCCTACCAATCAGAGCCCTTCTCTCAGGCTATCCAAAGTAAGGGTGAGGCCCAGGGCAGGGTGCTCCAGATGCACCTTTTCAAAGGGTTGTGTTGCTCCTTCACTGTCGGCAATTAAAAGAAAAAAAAACCCAAATATTTTTGAGACAGGGTCTCATTTTCTATCCCTGGCTAGCCTGGAACTTGATATGTATGTAGACCAAGATCATCTCAAGGTCAAGAGATCTACCTGTCTCTGCCTCCTGTGTGCTGGGATTAAAGGATTGCACCACTGTAGCATGAATTTACAGCACATGGAATTGGCTCTAGTTCTTGTAGTGCGAACTACTTCTCAAAATCCCTTCGGCAGTTCCTGAAGTCCAATCTCAGCAGCCCTCCCATCTCCAAACCTGAGCTTGGTAAGCACAGCACTAAGCTCACATGCAGGCCAAGATAGTATAGACAACTGTGTTAGGGTCAGTGTCATGGGACGGCCAACACTGGGCAGATCCCAGGATTCCCAGCACAGAGATGCTGAAACACAAATGGATCTCTCTGAGCTCAAGACCAGCCTCGTTCAAGGCCAGCTAGAGCTACGTGGGAGGGAACACAAACAGGGAGGGAACAAAAACAGTCTCTCTCTATCTCCACCCCCCACTACCTGCCGCACAGGATTGGAGGGGAAGGGTGAGGACCAAGCTACTGTTCCATTAAACAGGGTAGAAGCCACACTGAAGTAACCAGCTTCAACTGTCGCCTATGCATTTCCCTTCCACTCCTCTCTGCTTGAAGGTTCCTTCTCACTGTGCTCTGTCAGCTGGAATCTTTCAAGGACTGGCATCTCTTAGAAACCCCTGATAGCTTCAATCCACAAATACGCCATTAGTGCCCTTCCCACCACGAATGGCTTACAGTGCCCAAACAGCACGCTAAGTTTACTTCGAGCCCACATCCACTGGAAGAATATTCACAACCATTTTACTGAACACAATCTGTTCCGCTTTACTAACTTCAAAATCATCACCATATAAAGTGGCAGAGCAGATTCAAGTGCACAGTCACTGCATCCAAAACTTCCTAGAAAACGCTGCCTCTCTCCATATATATAGCACTTAACTCTTTAAAGGTTTTTTTCTTTACTTTATGAGCCACAGTCTCACGTGGTGGCCTCCTTAGTGCCCCCCCTTTCACCTCCCAAGTGCTTGGGAGTAGAGGTGTGCAGAGGCTGTGACTTTTTATTTATTTTTAACAGGGCCTCACGCAGTAAACCAAACTGGTCTGGAATTCATTATGCCCTATTCTAGTTTATCTACTATGTTTTTCTTAGGGTACCAGCTGAACACGAGAGTGACCCAAACTCCATCTTCTTGAATCACAACTAAAAGGACCAGTATTCGGAGAAGCAGTTCCATTCCTTCCTTGTTGGTAAGTGGGACAATCATAGTCCGTGCTTGGTAAAGTGAGCACAAAGCCACTTTCTCTAAATTTAAGGACTGATGGGATTGAGAGACTTTTACAAACCACAAGGTTTTTTTGTTGCCTTGAACCAGCTCTTTATTCAAGGCCTGTCCCAGAACTCAGTCCCTCCAAGAAACTTTCTCTTTCGCCCCAACAGGGCAGGCCGGTTTCCCTGAGTTTCCTAAAAACTTTCTGTCACTCGCTCTTACTCTATTAGAAACGCATCTACATCCGATGCGTGGTTCCTGAGGTGGAGTGGCCCTCGGGACCGCTCCTCTCCCGGAATGCTTCCGGGATGGGACAAGCCCTAAAGTTCTCAGCTTAGTTCGCCCAGCCGAACTAAGTTCTCAGTCCTGCGGGCCCGCGGGCTCACCTGGCCTTAGCGCACAGGGCCTTGACTTCGCTCTCTTTGATGAGCTCGCAGCGCCGCAGTTGCTCGATCTGCCGGTCCAAGTCGCTGATTTCCGCCATGGCCCACCCCCCCCGGCGCGGGTCAGAGTCGGGGCCGCCGCCCCCTCCGGACCGCACAGGGGTCTCCTGGGAAAAGCTAAGGCGAGCCCGCCAATCAGAGGGCCCGTGCGGGGGGGGGACTCGATTCTGGGACCGCCCCCCTCCCCTCACGGCTGCCCAGGACCCTCGGCGTCCCGCTGCCCTGGCCGTACCCCGCCAACTCCCGTCGAACCCCGCGGGCCCGCGTTAAGGACGGTGGCCTAGAGGGGCCTCGGACAATTACCGCCGCTAGGACTCCGGCTGGGTCTCTCCGACTCCCCACTTTTCTTCGCTTTGGGCCTCCGCCACCGTCGCTTCTACTTCCGGCCGCGCCGCGGAAGCAAAGGGAGGCCAGAGCTGTCGCGCACCGGAAGTGACATATTCCGATCACGCCCCTCTCGCGGCACGCGGAAGGAGGAACTAAGGAATCGGAAGTGGGCGGGCGACGGAGTCTGGGAGGCAAGCATTAGCGTGTTTCAATTATGTACGCCAAATGACGTGAGCTCTGATAGACTTGTCATCTCACATTACACTTTTCTCTTGCCTGCTTTCTGTCCTTCTACTACTACAGGTCCGAGGGTGAAGCTGCCATGTTCATCATTGCTTTTCCACTGTTTAGAATAAATCCAAGTATTGCAGACATGTATAGTTGTTCAATGAATGGTCCAACCCTAGTCACGTATCTTGCATGGCGCGGCCCTAAACGTTTGCCACGGGATTTCGGAACCTGGGCCAGGTATGTGGCACAACTATTTGTAATCCCAGAATACAGGAGGTTGAGGCTGGATCGTGGATTTGAGGCTGCCACAGCTACATAGTAAATACTCAAAAACAAAAACAAACAAAACCCACCAAGATGACATATTTGATAAATAAGACTTGTCACCAAGCTTAACTGACCTGAACTGGACCCTCAGGACACAGTTGATCAGGGTGATCAGAGAGAGAGAAAACACATGCAAGCTTAAGTCTAATTGAAAAAAATAAAGTGCCTACTCCACTCACACCAAGCTTCTTTTTTAAGACTCCCTGGATCCCAAAATAGTATAACATGTTTCTTCTTATTGACAGGGTCTCACTGTGGCTCAGAATGGCCCAAAATTTACAAAATATCCATCTGTGCTGACCCTAACTCACAGCAAATCTTGTCTCGGCCTCCCAAGTACTAATTACAGGTGTTATGCAATCCACACCCAACATTACTTCCTATTGCCTGGACATATTCCTTCAACGTGGCAATGGCTCAGGCTAACATGCTCAGTTGCAAAACTAAAAATTTGGTGTTTGAACCAAAGTTCAAATGTGAACCCAGAAAAAGCGGTTTTCAAGTCTGATTCTCCCGTTTACTTTCTGAAACTCAAAGCAACACAAAAGCCAAGACCCAACTCTCCAAATTCATACTGAAAGTCTTTTCTGCTTCCTTAGTCTTCTGATAGGTTACTGACTTTAATCTCCCAATTCTCCACTTTTGCACATCACCTTTGGAATTTTTGGGTTTTGTTTTAAGGCAGGGTTTCTCTGTGTTAACAGCCCTGGCAGTTCCAGAACTTGCTTTGTAGATCAGGCTGACCTCGAACTCACTTGTGCTCAGTTGAAATCTTTTTCAGTTTTTTACTGGCCCTCAGTAATGTGCCGTAAGATTTGCTTCCCAAAAGCCAGGAGATGGTGGTGCACACCTTTGATCCCTGCAGAGGCAGGTGTTCTGTCTACGAGTTCCAGCATACCCAGAACTACAGAGAAAACTTGTCTCAAGAAAACAAAACAACAACAACAAAAAAAAAAACAGAGCTGGGTGGTGTTGGCGTAGGCCTTTAGTCCCAGCACTTGGAAGGCAGAGGCAGGCAGATCAAGGTGTCTGATCTACAAGAGGTAGGACAGGCTCCAAAGCTACAAAGAAACCATCTTGGAAGACAAACAAAAGACTGTCCTAGAGTTACATGTGGTGTGCAAAGAAGTGAGACAAAATTTCAGAGCACTAGAGCTTTTTTTTTGAAGTGCTGGTGATGGAACCAGCTTATGAATGCCAGCCAAGTGCTCACCCACTGAGCTGTATCCCCAGCCTGGGCTTGGTTTTGGCTATAGAAAATACATAGAAAGATGAGGACAGCAGAGACCATGTTTTGATATTCCTACTGAACTGTCCTACGCAGATTACTTATAACAGAAAAAGTGCAAAAAACTTTCTTGAAGGGCAATCAGAACAGAAAGGATCCAGAGCAGGAAGGTTGGAGAGACTACAGGAAACAAAATGGCTCAGACTAAACAAGTCCCTATTTAATATCTAGAATCTTCAGTAACATTACATTACACTATTAGGGCTACACTTCAGAATACTTATTGCTCTTGCAAGACCCAGATTCAATTGCCAGCACCAACATACTGGCTCACAACCATGAATAACTCCAGGTTCAAGGGATCTGAAACTCTCTTCTGGCCAAGGGCATAAGGCAGTAATTGTACACACACACACACACATTCAGACAGACACTTTAAAAAAAAATCCTATACCCAACATTGGATGGCAAGGATTCAAAGACTGGCCCATGGTTTGGTGTGGGACTCTTGTTCTAGCCATCCAGGAACACCAGCAGCTCAGAAGCTCCATTCTCAACCTGGAACCTGAGTTCTGCAGTTGCAGACCTATGAATTCTTTGTGTATCCATGTCTGTGTGGGAGAGGATTCGATTCTTCAAAAGGATCCATGTTCCCAAAAACCTAAAAAGCTGTTGGTAATTCCATTTCATGTTGCACACAATTGGGAAACAGCTGCTTTATCCCACCAATAAACTTTTATCTTGGGCAAGATAACAAAGCCTAAGTTAAGAATGAGAGGGCTGGGGATATAGCGCAGTGGCCAAGTCCTTGCCTAGTATGGATGAAGCCCTGGATTAGAACCCAGTATGGCTTAAACTGGGCACTGTGCCCTATGCTTATAAACCCAGCACTCGGAAGGTGAGCAAATCAGTTACCTTCAATTAGAAGGAGTTACCACACTTCACAGTAGTCTCTCAAAACCCTCACCCAAACATACACAGACCAACAAAGCCCTACTCCATCCTTTTAACGGCACAGGAAGGAGGAACCCAAAATAAGGCTCTTTTCTAAACTTGGCTACCTCCCTAGCTTCCCGTATACCCTTCAAGACATGGACAACAGACTCCCCCTTAAATAGTTGTTTATTGGCAGTGGGCTGGAAGGGATGGCAGGATTAGCATTCGCAGACAACACCACACCAGTCACGAGGGCAGCAAGAGTGATGGGAAAGCCTGAGCCTGAGGGCCCCCTCTTCAAAAGCAAGTGGGTAGGCGGGGGCCTGGAGTGTTGATGGGGCAGCCTTAGATCACCTCTGCTTAGTAGGCATGGTTAGAGATGA